>QANY01008712.1:511211-546211 GCA_003255025.1 Datisca glomerata
ACTCTTACTCTTTCTCTCTCACTCTTTTGTGCTCTCTCTCTCATTCTCTCTCTCCCTCTCTCTCTCTCTCTCTCACTCCCAATATCTCTCTCTATCTCTCTCTCTTACTCAATCACTCTTTCGCTCTCTCTCTCTCTTTCTCACTCGTCCCCTCTCGCTCTTCACTCACCCTCTCTCCCTCTCTCTCTCTCTCTCACTCACTCACTCTTCGTTCTTTCAGTATCTCTCATTCTCCCTCACTCTTCTCTCACCCTCTCTCTCATCTCTCTCAATCTCTCTCTCCCTCTCTCCCTCTCTATCTCTCCATCTTTATCGCTATCTCTCCATCTGTCCCTCTCTATCTCTCTCTCCCTTACTCCTTCTTTATCTCTCCATCTCTTTCTCACTTGTTCTCTCTCTGTCTCTCTCACTCTCCCTCTTTCTCATTCTCTCTCTATTTCGTTCTCTCTACCTCTCTTTCCAAATCTCTCTCCCTCTCTCTCTTACTCTCTCCCTATCTATCAATCATTCTCTCTCGCTCTCTATCTCTATCTCCCTCCCTCACTCTCTCTCTCCCTCTCTCGGTCTCTCACTCTCTCCCTTTATCCCTTTATCTTTTTCATTTTCGCTCTCTTCTACTTCCTCTCCCACACTCTCTCTATATATCTCACTCTGTCTCTCCCTCTGTCTCTTTCTCCCTCTCTCCCTCTTCCTCTCTCTCTATCTCTATCTCTCCCTCTCTTTCTCTCCGTCTCCCTCTCTCTTTATCTCTATCTTTCCCTCTCTCATTCACTCTCACCCTATCCCTTTCTTGCCCTCTCTCCCCCACTCTCCCCCCTCTCTCTCACTTTCTATCTCTCGTTCACTCTGACTCTTCTCTCCCTCAGTCTCGCTCTCTCTTTCTTTCTCCCTCTCTCCCTTTCTCTCTCTCTCTCTCTCTCTCACTCCCTCTCTCTCTGCATCTCTTTCTCCCGGTCTCTCTATCCCTCTCTCTCCAGTTCTCTCTCTTGCTCTCTCTTTCTCCCCCTCTCCCTCTCTCCCTCTATTTCTCTTTGACTCTTTCACTCATTCTCTCTCACTCTTCACTCCCTCAATCTCCCTCTCTCTATCTCTCCCCTCTCTCTCATTCTCTCTAACGCTTCTCTGCCTCTATCCCGCCCTATCTCTCTTTCTCCCTCTCTCTCATTCCCCCCTTTCTCTCTATCTATATCTCTATCCCCCTCTTTCTCTCTCTCTCTCTCTCTCTCTTTCTCGCTCTCCTCTCTCTCGCTCTCTCCCTCTCCCTCTCCCTCTCTCTCTCTTTCTCCCGTTCTCTCTCACTCTTCTCTCCCTCTATCTCTCTCTCTCTCACTCTTACTCTTTCTCTCACTTTCTTTGTCACTCTCTCTCGCTCTTCTCTCTCCCTCTGTCTCTCTCTCTCATTCTCTCTCACTCACTCTCTTTCTCGCTCTCCCCCTCTCTCCCAATCTCCTCCTCTGACTCTCCCAATCTCCCCTTCTCTCTCCCAATCTCTCTCTCTCTCTGTCTCTCTGTCTCTCTGTCTCTCTTTTATTCTCTCTGACTCTTCTCTCCCTCTATCTCTCTCTCTCTCTCTTAGTATCTCTCTCTCTCTCTTTGTCTCTATTTCTCTCTCTCTCTCTCTCTCTGTCTCTGACTTTTCTCTCCCTAAATCTCACTCTCGCTCTCTCTCTCCCTCTCTTCTCTCCCTCAATCTCTCTCTCTCTCTCTCTCAAACACACACACAAACACACACACACTCTCACTCTCAATCTCTATCTCTATCTCTCTCACACATACACACACACACACAAACACACACTTTCGCTCTCTCTATCTCTATTCTCTCTCCCTCTTCATTCTCCCTCTGACTCTTCTCTCCTTCTATCTCGCTCTCTCTCTCTCTCTCCCTCTCTCCCTCTCTCTCATTCTCTCTGACTGTTCTCTCCCTCTATCTCACTCTCTTTATCACTCTCCCTCTCTCTCCCTGTCTCTCCCTCTCCCTCCTTCACTCACTCACACACTCTCTCTCTCGTTCTCTCTAACTCTTCTCTGCCTCTATCCCACTCTATCTCTCTTTCTTCCCCTCTCTCATTTCCTCTCTCTCTCTATCCATATCTTTACCCCCCCTCTCTCCCCCTTTCCCTAGTTCTCTCTCTCTCTCTCTCTCTCTCTCTATTTCTCGCTCTCCCTATCTCTCGCTCTCTCCCTCTCTCTCTCTTTCTTTCGTTCTCTCTCACTCTTCTCTCTTTCTATCTCGCTCTCTCTCACTCTTACTCTTTCTCTCACTTTCTCTCTCACACTCTCTCACTCTTCTCTCTCCCCCTCTCTCTCTTTCTCTCTCTCTCACTCAAAATGTCCCCCCCTCTCTCTCTTTCTCTCACTCACTCACTCTTTCTCTCTCTCTCTCTCTCTCTCACTCATTCCCTCTCGCTCTTCACTCACCCTCTCTCTCTTACACATCTCTCTCACACTCTCTCTTCTATCTCTATCTCCCTCTCTCTCTCCCCCCCTCTCTAGTTCTCTCTCTCTCTCTCTCTTTCTCGTTCTTCCTCTCTCCCTCTCTCCCTCTCTCTCCCCCTCTCTATCTCACTCTCCCTCTCTATCTCCCCTCTCTCTAGTTCTCTCTCTCTCTTTCTCGTTCTCCCTCTCTCTCCCTCTCTCCCTCACTCCCCCTCTCTCTATCTCGCTCTCCCTCTCCCTCTCCACCCTCTCTTTAGCTCTCTCTCTCCTTCTCTCTCTCTCTATTTCTTTCTCTCCTTCTCTCCCACTCTTCTCCCCCTCTATCTCACACACACTCTCTCACTCTTACTCTTTCTCTCTCACACTTTCAAGCGGTCTCTCTCTCTCTCTCACTCCCAATCTCTCTCTATCTCTCTCTCACTCACGCACTCTTTCTCTCTTTCTCTCTCTCACTCATTCCCTCTCGCTCTTCACTCACCCTCTCTCTCTCATCTCTCTCCCTCTCTCACTCTCACTCTCTCTTTCTTTCTCTCCTTCTCTCCCACACTCTCTCTCTCACTCTCTCACACACTCTCTCTCACTCTCTCACACTCTCTCTCATCTCTCTTCACTCACCCTCTCTCTCTCTCACTCATTCCCTTTCGCTCTTCACTCACCCTCTCTCTCTCACTCTCTCTCCCCTTCTCTCTCTCTTTCTTTCTTTCTCTCCTTCTCTCCCACTCTTCTCTCCCTCTATCTCACACACACTCTCTCTCTCTCACTCTTACTCTCTCTCTCTTACACACACACACCCACACATACTCTTTCTCTCTCTCTCTCTCATTCTCTCTCCCCCCTCTCTCAACTCTCTCTCTCATTCTCTTTCTCTCTTTCTCTCACTCATTCCCTTTGACTCTTCTCTCCCCCTCTCCCTCTTTCTCAATCTCTCTCCCCCCTCTCTGTCTCTCTCTCCTTCTCTCTGACTCTTCACTCCCTCTATCCCGCTCTCTCTCTTTTTCCCTCTTTCCCTATCTCTCTATCTCTATCTCTCTCTCCCCCCTCTCTCTTTCTCTCACTCGTTCCCTTTGACTCTTCTCTCCCCCTCTCCCTCTTTCTCCCTCTCTCTCCCCCCTCTCTCTCAATCACTTTCCCCCCTCTCTGTCTCTCTCTCCTTCACTCTTTCTCTCTCATTCTCTCTGACTCTTCACTCCCTCTATCCCGCTCTCTCTTTTTTTCCCTCTCTCCCTATCTCTCTATCTCTATCTCTGTCTCTCTCCCTCTCTCTCTATCTCTATCTCTCTCTCCCCCCTTCTCTCTAGATCCCTCTCTTATTCTCTCTCCCTCCCCTAGTCTCTCTCTCGTGCTTTCTGACTCTTCTCTCCCTCTATCTCGCTCTCTCTCTCTCTTTCTCCTTTTCTCTCTATCTCTATCTCTCTCTCCCTTTCTCTCCCTCTATCTCTATCTCTCCCTCTCTCTAGTTCTTTCTCTTTTTCTTTCTTTCTCTCACTCGTTCACTCTCACACTCTCTCCCTCTCTCTCTCTGTCTCGCGCTTTCTCTATCTCATTCTCTCTGATCCTTTTCTCCCCAATATCGTTCGCTCTCTCTCTCTTTCTCCCTTTCTCCCTCTTTCTCTCTCTATCTCTCTCTCTCTGTATCTCTATCTCCCTCTATCTATTTGACTCATTCTCTCATTCTCTCTCACTCTTCTCTCCCTCGATCTCATTCTCTCTCTCTCTTTCTCTCTCTCTCTCTCACACACACACACACACTCTGTCCTTCTCTCTCTCTCTCTATCTCTCTTCTCTCTCTCTATCTCTCATTTTCTCTCACTCATCACTACCTCAATCTCTCTCTCTCTCAAACTCACTCTTACTCTCTCTCTCCCCCCACACTTTTTCTCTATCTCTCTCTATCTCTTATTCTCTCTCGCTCTTCTCTCTCAATATTTCACTTCACTCTCTCTCGCACTCTCTCTATCTCTTTCTCTCTCTTGTTCTCTGTGACTCTTCTCTCTCTATCTCTATCTCTTTCTCTCTCTGTATCTCTCTCAACTCTCCCTTTCTCTCTGTCTCTCTCTCATTCTCTTTGTCTCTTCTCTCCGCCTATCTTGCTCTCTCTCCCTCTCCTTTTCTCTATATCACACTCTCTCTCACTCTCTCCCTCTCGCTATCTCTCTCTCTCTCTCACTTTCTCTCATTCTCTCTCACTCTTTCTTTCTCGCCTTCCGTCAATCTCTCCTTCTCTCTCTCTCTCTCTCTAGTTCTCTCTAACTCTTCTCTCGCCTATCTCGCTCTCTCCCTTTCTCCATCTCTCTCTATCGCTATCATTCTCTCCCCCTCTCCCTCCCTCTCTATCTCTATCTCCCTTTCTCTCCCACTCTCAAGTTCTATCTCTCCCTCTCTCTTTCTCTCATATTCTCTCACTCTACTCTCATTCTCTCTCGTGCTCTCTCACTTTCTCTCTCTATCACTCACTCTCTCACAGTCTCACACACACACACACTCTCTCACAGTCTCACACACACACTCTCTCTCTCACAGTCTCACTCTCACTCTCTCTCTCACTCTCTCGCTCTCACTCTCTCCCTCATTCTTTTTCGCTCTTCTCTCTCCCCCTCTCTCTCTCAATCTCTCTATCTTTCTCTCACTCTCTCTCTCTCACTCACTCACACTTTCTCTCTCTCACTCATCCCCTCTCACTCTTTACTCACCCTCTCTCTTTCTCTCTCACACACTCACTCACTTTGTCATTCTTTCAATATCTCTCATTCTCCCTCGATCTTCTCTCACCCTCTCTCTTTTATCTCTCTCTCTCTTATCGCTCTCTCTCTCTCTCACTCTCTCTCCCTCTCTGACTCTCTAATTCTCCATCTTTATCACCATCTCTCAATCTCTCCCACTCTATCTCTCCATCTTTATCTCTCTCTCCCACACTCTCTCTCTCGTTCTCTCTGACTCTTCTCTCCCTCTATCTCGCTCTCTCACTCTCTTTCTCTCTATCTCACTATCTCTCTCTCCTTCTCCCCCTTTTTCTCTCTTTCTCTCTCTCGTTCTCTCACAAACACTCTCTCATCCCTCTCTTTCTCCATCTATCTCTCTCTCTTTCTTTCTCTCACTCTTCTCTCCCTCAATTTCACACACACACACACACACACCCACCCACCCACGCGCACACACACACACACACACACACACACTCTCTCTCACTCTTACTCTCTATCTCTTACACACACAAACCCACACACACTCTTTCTCTCTCTATCTCTCATTCTCTCTCCCCCTCTCTCAACTCTCTCTCTCTCACTCTCTCTCTCTTTCTCTCACTCGTTCCCTTTGACTCTGCTCTCCCTCTCTCCCTCTTTCTCCCTCTCTCCCTCTTTCTCCCTCTCTCTACCCCCTCTCTCTCAATCTCTCTCCCTTTCTCTCTTCCCCCTCTCTGTCTCTCTCTCCTTCTCTCTTTCTCTCTCATTCTCTCTGACTCTTCACTCCCTCTATCTCACTCTCTCTTTTTTCCCTCTCTCCCTATCTCTCTATCTCTATCTCTCTCTCCCTCTCTCTATCTCTATCTCTCTCTCCCCCATCTCTCTAGATCCCTCTCTTATTCTCTCTCTCCTTCTCTCCCTCTCTTTCTCTATCCCTCCCCTAGTCTCTCTCTCGGGCTCTCTGACTCTTCTCTCTCTCTATTTCTCTCTCTCTCTCTCTCTCTCTCTCTCTCTCTCTCTCTCTCTCTCTCTTTCTCCCTCTCTTTATCTCTATATCTCTCTCCCTCTCTCTCCCTCTGTCTATCTCTCCCTGTCTCTCTAGTTCTTTCTCTTTTTCTTTCTTTCTCTCACTCGTTCACTCTCACTCTCTCTCCCTCTCTCTCTGTCTCTCCCTTTCTCTATCTCGTTCTCTCCGACCCTTCTCTCCCCAATATCGCTCTTACTCTCTCTCTTTCTCTCTTTCTCCCTCTCTCCCTCTCTCTCTATATCTCTATCTCCCTCTCTCTCTATCCCCCCTCTCTCTGTCCCTCTGTCCCTCTATCTCTTTGACTCCTTCTCTCATTCTCTCTCACTCTTCACTCCCTCAATCTCGTTCTCTCTCTCTCTCTCTTTCTTGTTCTCTCTCTCTCTCTCACACACACATACACACACTCTGTCCTTCTCTCTCTCTTTGTCTCTCTCTCTATCTCCCTTCTCTCTCTCTATCTCTCTTCTCTCTCTATCTCTCATTTTCTCTCACTCAAAAGAGAGATAACGAGTGAGTGGGAGAGGGGGAGAGAGAGTGAGTGAGAGAGAGAAAATGAGTGAGAGAGAGAGCGAGAGAGGGAGAGAGAGAGTGAGAGTGAGTGAGTGAGAGAGAGAGAGTGAGACGGAGCGAGACGAGCGAGTGAGTAGGAGAGAGATGAACAGAGTGAGAGAGAGAGAGTGTGTGTGTGTGTGTGAGTGAGAGAGAGATGGATAAAGAGAGGGAGAGAGAGAGTGAGTGAGTGAGAGAGAGAGAGAGAGAGTGTGTGTGTGTGTGTGTGTGTGTGTGTGTGTGAGAGAGAGAGAGAGAGAGAAATTGAGTGAGTGAGTGAGAGAGAGAGATAGTTAAAGAGACAGAGAAACAGGGGCATAGAGAGAGTGAGATAGAGAGAGTGTGGGAAAGTGAGAGAGTGAGGGATAGACAGGGAGAGAGTGAAAATCGAGAGAGAGAGAGAGGGAGAGAGAGAGAGAGAGCGAGAGAGAGAATGATAGTGGGAGAGAGAGTAAGTAAAAGAGAGGGAATGAGAGGGCGAAGTGGGAGATTGAGAGAGAGAGAAAGTGAGAGAGAGACAGGGAACTAGTGAGTGGGAGAGGGAGAGAGAGTGCGAGAGCGAGAGAGTGAGAGAGATAACGAGTGAGTGGGAAGGAGGAGAGAGAGTGTGAGAGAGAGAGGGAGATAACGAGTGAATGGGAGAGGGGGAGAGAGAGAGAGAGTGAGAGAGAGAGATAACGAGTGAGTGGGAGAGGGGGAGAGAGAGTGAGAGAGAGAAATCGAGCGAGGGAGTGAGAGCGGGGGAGGGAGAAAGAGAGCGAGAGAGTGAGTGAGTGAGAGAGAGAGAGAGAGATTGAGACAGAGTGAGAATGAGTGAGTGAGTTAGAGAGAGAGATAAACAGAGAGAGTGAGTGAGTGAGGGAGAGAGAGATAAAGAGAAAGAGAGAGAAAGAGAGAGTAAGTGAGTGAGAGAGGGAAAGTGAGACGGAGCGAGAACGAGTGAGTGAGAGAGTGAGTGAGTGAGTGAGAGATAAACAGAGAGAAAGAGAGAGAGTGAGTGAGTGAGAATGGGAGAGATAAAGATCGAGAGAGCGAATGAGTGAGCGAGAGAGAGAGAGATAGATAGATAGATAAAGAGAAAGAGAGATAGGGGAGAGAGAGTGAGATAGAGAGAGTTTGGGAGAGTGAGAGAGTGAGAGAGCGAGAGAGTGAGAGACTGTGAGAGGGAGCGGCAACGAGTGAGTTAGAGAGTGAGAGAGTGAGAGAGAGAGAGATAAAGAGAGAGAGAGATGGATAGAGTAAGTGAGTCAAAGAGATAGATAAAGAGAGACAGAGTGAGAGAGACAGAGACAGAGAGAGATAAATAGATAGATAGAGAGAGAGAGAGAAAGAGAGAGAGTGAGAAAGTGAGAGAGGGAGAGAGAGAGAAATAGATACATAGATAGATAAAGAGAGAGACAGGGGAAGAGAGAGAGATAGAGAGAGTGTGGGAGAGTGAGAGAGTGAGTGAATGAGGGAGAGAGAAAGAGAGAGAGTGAGTAGGAGAGTGAGTGAGTGAGGGGGAGAGAGATAGATAGATAGATAGATAGACAAAGGGATAGAGAAAAGCTCACTAACAAAACCTAAAGAACCAAACTATATACAAGCTAACTAAATACCTAACAGCTAGTCTAAAACACTAAAATACCCTTTAGCAATTAAACTTATCAATTTACAGATTGTAGTGAAATGGTTCAACAGTATGATTTTTTTTACAAAGAACACAGTATTGTTTTTGGGTGATGTTATTGTTTAAGTTGGAATTGAAAAAATTTGTATGATGGGTTCAAACTGCCAACACACGCTTAATTTACTTAATTATCCATTTATAATTAGTATTCATCATTTTCCAATGTCCCACAAAACCTAATGACTACGTTTAAAAAACCAGATGTTGAAACTGTTTTCTAACTCTTAGATAGAGAGAGAGAGGGAGAGAGGAAGAAAGAGAGAGTGCGACATTGAGGGAGAGAAGAGTCAGAGAGAATAAGAGAGAGAGCGAAAGAGAGAGGGAGAGAGAGGGGAAGAGAGAGGGCAAGAAACAGAGAGAGTGAGAGTGAGCGAGAGGCGAAAGAGAGAGAAGAGAGAGAACTAGAGAGAGAGAGGGAGGGAGAGAGAGATGGAGATAGAGAGAGGGAGAGGGGGAGAGAGGGAGAAAGAGAGAGAGCGAGAGAGATAGAGGGGGAGAAGTGTCAGAGAAAAAGAGGGAGAGAGAGAGCGAGATAAAGAGAGAGAAGAGTAAGAGAGGATGAGAGAGAGACAGAGAGAGAGGCAGAGAAGGAGAGGGAGAGGGAGAGCAAGAAAGAGAGGGTGAGGGAGAGAAAGAAAGAGAGAGTGAGAGAGGGAGAAAGAAAGAGAAAGAGTGTGAGAGAGGGAGAAAGAGAGAGAAGGTGAGGGAGAGAAAGAGAGTGAGAGAGAATGGGAGAGAGAAAAAGAGAGCGAGAGAGAGATATATATAGAGAAAGTGTGGGAGAGAGTAGAAGGGAGCGAGAATGAGAAAAGAAAGGGATAAAGAGAAAGAGTTAGAGACCGTGAGAAGGAGAGAGAGAGTGAGGGAGGGGGAGTGAGATAGAGAGCGTGAGAGAATTATTGATAGATAGAGAGAGAGAGAGAGAGAGTAAGAGAGAGAGAAAGAGTAAGAGAGAGAGGGAGAGAGATACAGAAAGAGAGGTAGAGAGAGAGCAAGAGTGGGAGAGAGAACAAGAGAGAAAGATATGGAGAGATAGAGAAGGAGTAAACGAGAGAGAGGGAGTTAGGGAGAGATAGAGAGTTAGAGAGAGAGATGAGAGAGACGGTGAGGGAAGAGCGAGGGAGAATGAGAGATAGTCAAAGATGGAAAGAGTGAGTGAGTGAGAGAGAGAGTGTGTTTGTGTGTGTGAGAGAGAGAGAGATGAGAGAGAGGGTGAGTGAGGTGCAAGAGGGTATGAGTGAGAGAGAGAGTGTGTGTGTGTGAGTGAGAGAGAGAGAGATTGGGAGTAAGAGAGAGAGGGGGGAGAGAGAAGAGCGAGACAAAATGACAGAGAGAGAGAGAGAGCGAAAGAGTGGGAGAGAAAAAGAGAGAAAGAGTAAGAGAGAGAGAGAGAGCAAGATAGATGGAGAGAAGAGTGAGAGAGAATGAGAGAAATAAAGAGAGAGAGGGGGAGAGAGATGGGGAGAGAGAGAGAGAGCGAGATAGAGAGATAGAGAGAACTAGAGAGAGGGGGTGAGAGAGATAGAGAGATATAGAGAGAACTAGAGAGAGGGGGAGAGAGGGAGAGAAGATAGAGAGAGGGGAGAGAGAGGGTGAGAGGGAGAGAGGGAGAGAGAGGGGAAACAAGAAAGAGAGAGAGAGAAAGAGAGAGAGAGAGAAAGAGAGAGAGAGAACTATAGAGAGAAAGGGAGAGAGTAAGTGAGATTGAGGGAAAGAAGAGTGAGAGAGAATGAGAGAAAGAAGAGTGAGAGAGAATGAGAGAAAGAGGGATGAGAGAGAGATAGAGGGAGAAAAAGAGGGATGAGAGAGTGTGTGTGTGAGAGAACGAGAGAGATAGAGAGAAAAAGGGAGAGAAGTAGAGAGAGGGAGAGAGAGAGATAAAGATAGAGAGAGAGAGATAAAGAGAGATAAAGAGGGAGAGGGAGGGAGAGAGGAAGAGAGGGAGAGAGCAAGATAGAAAGGGAGAGATTGAGAGATAGGAATAAAGATGGAGAATTATAGAGGGAGAGAGAGAGATGAGAGAGACAGGGTGAGAGAAGTGCGAGGCAGTATGAGAGATAGTGAAAGAGTGAAAGAGTGAGTGAGTGAGAGAGAGAGAAAAGATAGAGAGAGACGGAGGGAGAAGAGCGAGAGAGAATGAGAGAGAGGGAGAGAGAGCGTGAAAGAGTGGGAGAGAAAGAGAGAGAAAGCATTAAAGTGAGAGAGAGAGAGCGAATGTGTGAGTGAGTGAGTGAAGGAGAGAGAGTGTGAGTGAGAGAGAGGGAAAGAGAGTGAGAGAGTGAGAGAGAGGGAGAGAGAAGAGCAAGAGAGAATGAGAGAGAGTGTGAGAGCGAAAGAGCGAGAGAATGAGCGTGAGAGAGATAGAGAGAGAGAGCGTGAGAGAGAGTGAGAGAGAACGAGAGAAAGAAAGAGAAAGAGGGAGAGAGCGGGGGATAGAGTGTGGGGGATAGTGAGAATGAGAGGGAGAAACAAAAGTGTGAGAGAGAGAGAAAGAGAGAGAGAGAACTAGAGAGAGGGAGAGAGAGGCAGATAGAGATAGACAGAGGTAGAGAGATAGAGAGAGCGGGGGGAGAGAGAGGGTGAAAGAGAGAGAGTAAGATAGAGGAGAGAAGAGTCAGAGAGAACGAGAGGGAGACAGAGAGAGTTAGGGGGAGAGAAGAGTCAAAGAGAATGAGAGAGAGAGAGAGGGAGATCGAGAACAATAGAGAGAGAGGGAGAGAGAGAAAAAATAGAGAGAACTAGAGAGTGGGAGAGAGTGTGAGAGGGTTAGAGAGATAGAGACAGAGGCAAAGAGATAGAGATAAAGATAGAGAGAGAGAAGGAGAGGGAGAAAGAGCAAGATAGACGGAGAGAAGAGTCAAAGAGAATGAGAGAGAGAAAGAGAGAGAGAGTGAGGGAGAGAGTTAAAAGAAATATTGAGAGAAGAGCGAGAGAGAATGAGAGATAGAGAGAGGGGAGAGAGAGAGGGAGAGAGGGAGAGAGAGGGTGAACGAGAAAGAGAGAGAGAGGGAGGGAGAGCGAGAGAAAGAGAGAGATTGAGATTGAGGCTGAGAAGAGTGAGAGAGAATGAGAGAAAGAAAGTGAGAGAGGGGGGGAGAAAGAGAGGGATGGGAGAGAGAGTGTGTGAGAGAACGAGAGAGAGAAACAGAGAAAAAGAGAGAAAACTAGACAGAGAGGGGGAGATATATATATATATATATATATATNGAGGAAGAGAGGGAGAGGGAGAGATTGAGAGATAGCAATAAAGATGGAGAATTAAGGAGGGAGAGAGGGAGAGAGAGTGAGAGAGAGATGAGAGAGACAGGGTGAGAGAAGTGTGAGGGAATGGGTGAGGGAGAGAGCGAATGTGTGAGTGAGTGAGTGAAAGAGAGAGAGTGTGAGTGAGAGAGAGGGAAAGAGAGTGAGAGAGTGAGAGAGAGGGAGAGAGAAGAGAAAGAGAGAATGAGAGAGAGTGTGAGAGCGAAAGAGTGAGAGAATAAGCGTGAGAGAGATAGAGAGAGAGAGCGCGAGAGAGAGTGAGAGAGAACGAGAGAAAGAAAGAGAAAGAGGGAGAGAGCGAGGGATAGAGTGTGAGGGATAGTGAGAAAGAGAGAGAGAAAGAAAAGAGTGAGAGAGAGAAAGAGAGAGAGAAAGAAAAGAGTGAGAGAGAGAGAAAGAGAGAGAGAACTAGAGAGAGGGAGAGAGAGGCAGATAGAGATAGACAGAGGTAGAGAGATAGAGAGAGAGAGAGAGCGGGGGGAGAGACAGGGTGAAAGAGAGAGAGTAAGATAGGGGAAAGAAGAGTCAGAGAGAATGAGAGGGAGACAGAGAGAGTTAGGGGGAGAGAAGAGTCAAAGAGAATGAGAGAGAGAGAGGGAGATCGAGAATAATAGAGTGGGAGAGAGTGTTAGAGGGTTAGAGAGATAGAGAGAGGCAGAGAGAGATAGAGATAAAGATAGAGAGAGAGAAGGAGAGGGAGAAAGAGCAAGATAGACGGAGAGAAGAGTCAGAGAGAACGAGAGAGAGAAAGAGAGAGAGAGAGTGAGGGAGAGAGTTAAGAGAAATATTGAGAGAAGAGCGAGAGAGAATGAGAGATAGAGAGGGGAGAGAAAGAGGGAGAGAGAGGGTGAACGAGAAAGAGAGAGAGGGAGAGAGAGCGAGAGAACTAGAGAGAGAAAGAGAGAGATTGAGATTGAGGCTGAGAAGAGTGAGAGAGAATGAGAGAAAGAAAGTGAGAGAGAGGGGGGAGAAAGAGAGGGATGGGAGAGAGAGTGTGTGAGAAAACGAGAGAGAGAAACAGAGAAAAAGAGAGAAAACTAGACCGAGAGGAGGAGAGAGAGATGGAGATATATATATATATAGAGAGAGAGAGAGAGAGAGAGATAGAGAGGGAGAGGGAGGGAGAGAGGAAGAGACAGAGAGGGAGAGATTGAGAGATAGCAATAAAGATGGAGAATTAAAGAGGGAGAGAGGGAGAGAGAGTGAGAGAGAGATGAGAGAGACAGGGTGAGAGAAGTGTGAGGGAATGGGTGAGAGAGAGAGCGAATGTGTGAGTGAGTGGGTGAAAGAGAGAGAGTGTGAGTGAGAGTGAGGGAAAGAGAGTGAGAGAGTGAGAGAGAGGGAGAGAGAAGAGCAAGAGAGAATGAGAGAGAGTGTGAGAGCGAAAGAGTGAGAGAATGAGCGTGAGAGAGATAGAGAGAGAGCGCGGGAGAGAGTGAGAGAGAACGAGAGAAAGAAAGAGAAAGAGGGAGAGAGCGAGGGATAGAGTGTGAGGGATAGTGAGAAAGAGAGAAAGAGAGAGAGAACTAGAGAGAGGGAGAGAGAGAGGCAGATAGAGATAGACAGAGGTAGAGAGATAGAGAGAGAGAGCGGGGGGAGAGAGAGGGTGAAAGAGAGAGAGTAAGATAGGGGAGAGAAGAGTCAGAGAGAACGAGAGGGAGATAGAGAGAGTTAGGGGGAGAGAAGAGAGATCCAGAGAGAGAGAGAGGGAGATCGAGAATAATAGAGAGAGAGAGGGAGATCGAGAACAATAAAGAGAAAGAGGGAGAGAGAGAGGAAAAGAGAGAGAACTAGAGAGTGGGAGAGAGTGTGAGAGGGTTAGAGAGATAGAGAGAGGAAGAGAGAGAAGGAGAGGGAGAAAGAGCAAGATAGACGGAGAGAAGAGTCAGAGAGAATGAGAGAGAGAGAGAGATAGAGAGTGAGGGAGAGAGTTAAGAGAACTATTGAGAGAAGTGTGAGAGAGAATGAGAGATAGAGAGAGGGGAGAGAGAGGGAGAGAGAGGGTGAAGGAGAAAGAGAGAGAAGGAGAGAGAGCGAGAGAACTAGAGAGTGAAAGAGAGAGATTGAGATTGAGGCTGAGAAGAGTGAGAGAGAATGAGTGAAAGAAAGTGAGAGAGAGGGGGGAGAAAGAGAGGGATGGGAGAGAGAGTGTGTGAGAGAACGAGAGAGAGAAACAGAGAAAAAGAGAGAAAACTAGACAGACAGGGGGAGATATATATATATATATATATATATAGAGAGAGAGAGAGAGAGAGAGAGATAGCGAGGGAGAGGGAGGGAGAGAGGAAGAGAGGGAGAGGGAGAGATTGAGAGATAGCAATAAAGATGGAGAATTAAAAAGGGAGAGAGGGAGAGAGAGTGAGAGAGAGAGAGATGAGAGAGACAGGGTGAGAGAAGTGTGAGGGAATATCAGAGATAGTCGAAGAGTTATAGAGTGAGTGAGAGAGAGAGAGAGGGTGAGTAAAGAGCGAAAGGGAATGAGTGAGAGAATGAGCGATTGTGTGAGTGAGAGAGTGAGAGAAAGAAAGTGAGAGAGAGGGAGAGAGAAGAGCAAGAGAGAATGAGAGAGAGTGTGCGATCGAAAGAGTGAGACAAAGAGAGTGAGAGAGAGAGAGTGAGAGAGAGTGAGAGAGAATGAGAGAATGAAAGAGAGAGAGAGGGAGAGAGCGAGTGAGAGAGAGGGAGAGAGGGAGAGTGAGGGAGAGTGAGAAAGATATAGAGAGAGAGTGTGTGAGAGGGAGTGAGAGAGAGAGAGGGAGAGAGGGAGAGAGAGGCAGATCGAGATAAACAGAGCGGGAGAGAAAGAGATAGAGAGAGGGGGAGAGAGTGGGAGAAAGAGAGAGAGTAAGATAGGGGGAGAGAAAAGTTAGAGAGAATGAGAGAGAGAAAGAGAGAGTGTGAGAGAGAGTGTGTGTGTGAGTTAGGGGGAGAGAAGAGTCAGAGAGAACGAGAGAGAGAGAGGGGGAGAGCGAGAACGATAGAGAGAGAGAGAGAGAAAGAGAGAGAATTAGGGAGAGTGGGAGAGAGTGTGAGAGGGTGAGAGAGATAGAGAGAGGGAGAGAGAGGGAGAACGAGAAAGAGAGGGATAGAGAGAGAGAACTAGAGAGAGAAAAAGAGAGTGTGTGTGAGATTGAGGGTGAGAAGAGTGAGAGAGAATGAGAGAAAGAAAGAGAGAGAGAGAGTGAGAAAGAAAGGGATGAGAGAGAGAATGTGTAAGAGAACAAGAGAGAGAAAGAGTGAAAAAGAGAGAGAACTAGACAGAGAGGGAGAGAGAGATAGATAGAGAGAGATAAAGAGAGTGAGGGAGGGAGAGACGAAGGGAGGGAGAGAGAGAGAGAGAGCAAGATAGAGAGGGATAGATTGAGAGATAGCAATAAAGATGGAGAATTAAATAGGGAGAGAGAGTGTGTATGTGTGTGTGAGAGAGAGAGATGAGAGAGACATGGTGACAGAAGTGTGATGGAGTATGAGAGATAGTGAAAGAGTGAGTGAGAGAGAGAGAGGGTGAGTAAAGAGGGAAAGGGAATGAGTGAGAGAGAGAGGTTGAATGTGTGAGTGAGGGAGAGAGAGTGAGAGTAAGAGAGAGAGAAAGAGAGTGGGAGAGTGAGAGGGGGAGAGAGAGAAGAGCAAGAGAGAATGATAGAGAGTGAGAGCAAAAGAGTGAGAGAAAGAGAGTGAGAGAGAGAGAGAGTGAGAGAGAGAACGAGAGAAAGAAAGAGAGAGGGAGAGAGCAAGGGAGAGTGCAAGGGAGAGAGAGAGAGGGAGAGAGGGAGAGTGAGAGAGAGTGAGAAAGTGAGAGAGAGAGAGAGTGAAGGAGTGAGAGAGAGAGAAGAAAAAAGTTAGAGAACTAGACAGTGAGGGAGGGAGAGAGATAGAGATAGAAAGAGAGAGATAGAGAGGGAAATGGAGGGAGAGAGGAGGAGAGGGGGAGAGAGAGTGAGATAGAGACGGAGAGATTGAGAGATAGCAATAAAGATTGAGAGAGTGAGAGCAAAAGAGTGAGAAAAAGAGAGTGAGAGAGAGAATGCGAGAGAGAGTGAGAGAGAACGCGAGAATCAAAGAGAGCGAGGTTTAGAAAGGGAGAGAGGGAGAGTGAGGGAGAGTGAGGGAGAGAGAGTGAGAGAGAGAGACTGAAGGAGAGAACTAGAGAGAGGGAGAGAGAGGCAGATAAAGAGAAAGATAGAGAGAGGGGGAGAGAGAGGGAGAAAGAGGGAGAGGGGGAGAGAAGAGTCAAAGGGAACGAGTGAGAGAAAGAGAGAGAGAATGAGAGAGAGAGTTGAGAGAGGGGGGAAGAGAGAATGAGAGAGAGAGAGTGTGTGTGTGTGGGTGTGTGTGTGTGTTGAAGAGAGAGAGAGTAAGAGTGAGAGAGAGAGAGAGAGAGTAAGAGAGAGTTTGAGAGAGAGAGAGAGTAAGAGAGAGTTTGAGAGAGAGAGAGAGTGAGAGGTAGTTTGAGAGAGGGAGAGAGGGAGAGAGTGAGATTGAGGGAGTGAAGAGTGAGAGAGAGTCAAAGAGAGATAGAGGGAGAGAGAGCGAAATAGAGAGAGAACAAGAGAGAAAGAGATGGAGAGATAGAGAAGGAGTAAGGGAGAGAGAGATAGAGAGGGAGAGAGAGAGTGTATGTGTGTGTGTGTGTGAGAGAGCAAGATAGAGAGGGATAGATTGAGAGATAGCAATAAAGATGGAGAATTAAATAGGGAGAGAGAGTGTATGTGTGTGTGTGTGAGAGAGATGAGAGAGACAGGGTGACAGAAGTGCGAGGGAGTATGAGAGATAGTGAAAGAGTGAAAGAGTGAGTGAGAGAGAGAGAGGGTGAGTAAAGAGGGAAAGGGAATGAGTGAGAGAGAGAGGGTGAATGTGTGAGTGAGGGAGAGAGAGTGAGAGTAAGAGAGAGAGAAAGAGAGTGGGAGAGTGAGAGGAAGAGAGAGAGAAGAGAGAGAGAAGAGCGAGAGAGAATGAGAGAGAGTGAGAGCAAAAGAGTGAGAGAAAGAGAGTGAGAGAGAGAGAACGAGAGAAAGAAAGAGAGAGGGAGAGAGCAAGGGAGAGAGCAAGGGAAAGAGAGGGAGAGAGGGAGAGTGAGAGAGAGTGAGAGAGAGAGTGAAGGAGTGAGAGAGAGAGAGGAAAAAAGTTAGAGAACTAGACAGTGAGGGAGGGAGAGAGATAGAGATAGAAAGAGAGATAGAGAGAGATAGAGAGGGAAAGGGAGGGAGAGAGGAGGAGAGGAGGAGATTGAGAGATAGCAATAAAGATTGAGAGAGTGAGAATAAAAGAGTGAGAGAAAGAGAGAGAGAGAGAATGCGAGAGAGAGTGAGAGAGAACGAGAGAATCAAAGAGAGCGAGGTTTAGAAAGGGAGAGAGTGAGAGGGAGGGAGAGTGAGAGAGATAGAGAGAGAGAGAGAGAGAGAGAAAGAGAGTGAAAGAGAGAACTAGAGAGAGGGAGAGAGAGGCAGATAGAGAGAAAGATAGAGAGAGGGGGAGAGAGGGAGAAAGTGAGAGAGTAAGATGGGGGGACAGAAGAATCAGAGGGAACTTGAGAGATAGAGAGAGTGAGAGAGAGAAAGTGAGTTAGGTAGATAGAAGAGTCAGAGAGAATGAGAGAGAGAAAGAGAGAGAGAGGGAGGGAGAGAGGGAGAGAGGGAGGGAGAGCGAGAAAGATAGAGAGAGAGGGTAAGAGAGAGAAAGAGAGAGAACTAGAGAGAGTGGGAGAGAGTGTGAGAGGGTGAGAGAGATAGAGAGAGGTAGGGAGAGTTAGAGATAGAGAGAGAGATAAGGAGAGGTGGAGAGAGCAAGATAGACGGAGAGAAGAGTCAGAGAGAACGAGAGAGAGAAAGTGATAGAAAGAGTGCGAGAGAGAGTGAGAGAGAATGAGAGATAGAGAGAGATAGAGAAAAAGTGTGTGGGGGGGGGGGAGAGTAAGAGTGAGTTTGAGAGAGAGAGAGAGATTGAGGTAGTCATTGTCTTTCTCTATCCCTTTGTCTATCTATCTATCTATCTATCTATCTCTCTCCCCCTCACTCACTCACTTTACCACTTACTCTGTCTCTTTGTCTCTCCCTCCCTCATTTACTCTCTCACTCTCCCACACTCTCTCTATCTCACTCTCTCTCTCTCACCCTGTCTCTCTCTTTATCTATCTATCTATGTATCTATTTCTCTCTCTCTCTCTCCCTCTCTTACTTTCTCTCTCTATCTATTTATCTCTCTCTCTGTCTCTGTCTCTCTTTGTCTCTCTTTTTCTCTCTCTCTAACTCACTTACTCTCTCTCTCTCTCTCTTTATCTCTCTTTCTCACTCTCTCACTCACTCATTGTCGCTCCGTCTCACTCTCTCTCTCTCTCACTCACTCTCGCTCTCGCTCTCCCTCCCTCACTCTCTCTCTCACTCATTTTCTCTCTCACTCACTCTCTCCCCCTTTCCCACTCACTCGTTACCTCTCTCTCTCTCTCTTTCTCTCTCTTTGTCTTTCTCTATCCCTTTGTCTATCTATCTATCTATCTCTCTCCCCCTCACTCACTCACTCTCCCACTCACTCACTCTCTTTGTCTATCCCTCACTCACTCACCCTTTCACTCTCTCACTCTCCCACACTCTCTCTATCTCACACACTCTCTCCCCCTGTCTCTCTCTTTATCTGTCTATGTATCTATTTCTCTCTCTCTCCCTCTATCACTTTCTCTCTTTCTCTCTCCCTCTCTCTCTGTCTCTCTATCTAGCTTTTTATCTCTCTCTGTCTCTATCTCTCTCTGTCTCTCTTTATGTCTCTCTCACTCACTATCTCTCTTTATGTCTCTCTCACTCACTGTCTCTCTCTCTCTTTCTCTCTCTCTTTATCTCTCTCTCTCTCTCACTCTCTAACTCACCCGTTGTCGCTCCCTCTCATTCTCTCTCTCGCTCTCTCACTCTCTCACCCTCCCAAACTCTCTCTATCTATCTCTCTCCCTCTCTCTCTCTCTCTCTCTTGCTCACTCTCTCGCTCTCTCTATGTTTATCTCTCTCTCTCTCACTCACTCAATCTCTCTTTCTCTCTCTCTCTGTTTATCTCTCTCTCACTCACTCACTCACTCTCTCACTTACTCGTTCTCTCTCCGTCTCACTCTCTCGCTCTCTCTCACTTGCTCACTCTCTTGCTCTCTCTCTCCCTCCCTCGCTCTCTCTCTCAATCTCTCTCTCCCCCTCTCATTCTCTCTCTCTTACTCTTTCACTCTCTCTCTCTCTCTCACTCACTTACTCTCTGACTCACTCGTTGTCGCTCCCTATCACTCTCTCTCTCTCTCTCTCCTTATCTCGCTTTCTTTATATCTCTCCCTTTCTCTCTCTCTTTTTTGCCTATCTATCTATCTCTCTTTCTCACTCTCACTCACTCTCTCTCTCTCAGTCTCTCTCTCTTACTCTCTCACTCACTCGTTGTCGCTCCCTCTCACTCTCTCTCTTGCTCTCTCACTCTCCCAAACTCTCTCTATCTCACTCTCTCTGCCCCTGTCTCTCTGTCTCTTTAACTATTTCACTCGTTCTTGCTCCAACTCACTATCTCTCTCTCTCTCGCTCTCGCTCTCGCTCTCCCTCCCTCCCTCTCTCTCTCTCACTCATTTTCTCTCTCACTGACTCTCTCCCCCTCTCCCACTCACTTGTTATCTCTCTCTCTCTTTGTATTTCTCTATCCCTTTGTCTATCTATCTATCTATTTGTCTATCTATCTCTCTCCCCCTCACTCACTCACTCTCCCACTCACTCTCTCTCTTTGTTTCTCCCTCACTCACTCACTCTTTCACTCTCTCACTCTCCCACTCTCCCGCACTCTCTCTATCTCACACACTTTCTCCCCCTGTCTCTCTCTTTATCTGTCTATGTATCTATTTCTCTCTCCCTCTCTTACACACACACACTCTCTCTCTCTCTTTCTCTCTCTCTCTCTATCAAGCTATTTATCTCTCTCTCTCTCTATCTCTCTCTCTCTCTATCTCTCTCTCTCTATCTCTTTCTCTGTCTCTCTTTATCTCTCTCTCTCACTCACTTTCTCTATCTTTCTCTCTCTCCCTCTCTCTCTATCTCTCTCTCCCTCTCTAACTCACTCGTTGTCGCTCTCTCTCACTCTCTCTCTCTTGCTCTCTCACTCTCTCACTCTCCCAAACTCTCTCTATCTATCTCTCTCACTCTCTCTCGCTCACTCACTCGCTCTCTCTATGTTTTTCTCTCTCTCTCTCACTCACTTACTCTCTTTCTCTATCTGTTTATCTCTTTCTCACTTACTCGTTCTCGCTCCGTCTCACTCTCTCTCTCTTCTCACTTACTTACTCTCTCGCTCTCTCTCTCCCTCCCTCGCTCTCTCTCTCACTCTCTCTCTCCCCCTCTCATTCTCTCACTCTCTCACTCTTTCACTTTCTCTCTCTCTGTCTCTCCCTCACTCACTCACTCTCTCACTCTGTCACTCTCCCACACTCTCTCTATCTCACTCTCTCTCCCCTATCTCCCTTTATCTATATATCAATCTATGTATCTATCTATTTCTCTCTATCTTTCTCTCTCACTATCTTTCTCTCTCTCTTTCTCTCACTCTCTCTCTCTCTCTCTCTCTCTCTTTCTCTCTCTCACTCACTCCCTATCTCTCTCTCTCCTTATCTCTCTCTCTCTCTCTCACTCACTTACTCTCTCACTCACTTGTTGTCGCTCCCTATCACTCTTTCTCCTTATCTCGCTCTCTCTATCCCTCCCTTTCTCTCTCTCTTTCTTTGCCTATCTATCTATCTCTCTTTCTCATTCTCACTCACACTCTCTCTCTCTGTCTCTCTCTCCCTCTCTCTCTCTCACTTTCTTTCCCTTTCTCTCTCTCTCGCTCTCTATCTCTCTATCTATCTATTTATCTTTCTCTGTCTCTCTCTCTCCCTTTATCTCACTCTCTCTCACTCACTCAATCTTTCTTTCTCTCTCTTTCGTTTTATCTCTCTCTCTCACACACTCAATTGTTCTCGCTCCGTCTCACACACTCTCTCTCTCACTCACTCACTCACTCACTCGTTCTCGCTCCTTCTCTCTCTCACTCACTCACACTCTCGTTCTCTCTCTCTCCCTCCCTCGCTCTCTCTCTCTCACTTGATTTCTCTTTCTCACTCTCTCTCCCCCTCTCCCACTCACTCGTTATCTCTCTCCCTCTCTCTTTCTCTTTCGTCTCTTTTTCTATCCCTTTGTCTATGTATCTATCTATCTATCTCTCTCCCGGTCACTCACTCACTCACTCTCTCTCTCCCTCTCCCTCTCCAACTCACTCGTTCTCTGTCTCTGTCTCACTCTCTCTCTCTCTCAAACCCCCTCTTCCCCCTCCCATTCTCTCTCTTTTACTTACTCCCCCCTCTCATTCTCTCTCTCACTTTTTCACTCTCTCTTTATCTATCTATCTTTCTCTCTCTCTCTCTCAATTTCCCTCTCTCACTCACTCTCTCTCCCACTCTGTTTATCTCTCTCTCTCACTCACTCTCTCTTTCTCTCTTTCTCTCTATATTTATCTCTCTCTCTCTCACTCACTCACTCACTCACTCATTCGTTCTCGCTCCGTCTCACACAGACACACACACTCTCTCTCACACTCTCTCTCCCTCTCTCGCTCTCTCTCTCACTCATTTTCTCTCCTTCACTCTCTCTCCCCCCTCTCCCACTCACTCGTTATCTCTCTCTCTCATTTTCTCTCTCTTTCTCTTTCTCTATCCCTTTTTCTATATATCTATTTATCTATTTATCTCTCTCCCCCTCACTCGCTCAGTCTCCCACTCACTCTGTCTCTTTGTCTCACCCTCCCTCACTCACTCTCTCACTTTCCGACACTGTCTCTATCTCACTCTCTCATTCCCCCTGTCTCACTCTTTATCTATCTATCTATGTATCTATTTCTCTCTCCCTCTCCCTCTCTTGCTTTCCCTCTCCTCTCTGTATCTATCTATCTATTTATCTCTCTCTGTCTCTGTCTCTTTTTATCTCTTTCTCTCACTCACGTCTCTCTCTCTCTCTCTGTCTCTCTATATCTGTCTCTCTCACTCTCTAACTCACTAGTTGTCGCACCCTCTCACTCTCTCACTCTCGCTCTCTCACTGTCTCACTCTCTATCTCTCACTCTCCCTCTCACTCTCTCACTCTCGCTTTCCCTATCTCACACTCTCTCTCCCCATGTCTCTCTTTTTCTTTATCTATCTATCTATTTCTCTCTCTCTCTCTCTCTCTCGCTCACTCACTCACTCTCTTCATGTTTATGTCTCTCTCTCTCACTCACTCTCTCTCAGTCACCCACTCTCTCTTTCTCTCTCTATTTATCTCTCTCTCACTCACTCACTCACTCACTCGTTCTCGCTCTGTCTCACTCTCTCTCTCTCCCACTCACTCACTCTCTCGCTCTCTCTCTCCATCCCTCGCTCTTTCTCTCTAATTCTCTCTCTCCTCCTCTCATTCTCTCTCTCTTTCTCTCACATTATCACTCTCTCTCTTTGTCTTTCCTTCACTCACTCACTCTCTCACTCTATCAGTCTCCAACACTCTCTCTATGTGACTCTGTTTCCCCCTATCTCCCTTTGTCTATATATCAATCTATTTATCTATCTATTTCTCTCTCTCTCTCTATGTCTCTCATTCACTCTCTCCCCCTCTCTATCCTTATCTCTCTCTCTCTCACTCACTTACTCTCTCAGTCACTCATTGTCGCTCCCTATCACTCTCTCTCTCTCGCTCTCTCTCTATCTCTCCCTTTCTCTCTCTCTTTCTTTGCCTATCTATCTAGCTCTCTTTCTCATTCACACACACACACACACACTCTCTCTTTCTCTCTCCCTCTCTCTCTCGCTCTCTTTCTCTCCGTCTCTCTCGCTCTCTTTCTCTCTCTCTCTATCTACTTATCTTTCTCTTTATCTCTCTCTCCCTTTATCTCTCTCTATCTCCCACTCTCTATCAATTTCTCTCTCTCTCACTCACCCGCTCTCTCTTCATCTCTCTCTCTCACTCATTCACTATTTCTCTCTCTGTTTATCTCTCTCTCTCTCTCACATACTCACTCTCTCACTTACTCGTTCTCGCTCCGTCTCACCCTCTCTCTCTCACTCATTCTCTCTTTCTCCCTCCCTCTCTCTCCCTCACTCATTTACTCTCTCTCACTCTCTCTCCCCCTCTCCCACTCACTTGTTATCTCTCTCTCTCTTTCTCTTTCTCTATCCCTTTGTCTATAAATCTATCTATCTCTCTCTCCCCCTCACTCACTCTCTCTCTTTGTCTCTCCCTCACTCACTCTCTCACTCTCCCACACTCTCTCTATCTCAATCTCTCCTCCTGTCTATCTCTCTTTATCTATCTATCTATGTATCTATTTCTCTCTCATTCTCTCTCTCTCTATGTATCTATTTTCTCTCTCTCCCTCTCTCTCTCTCTTTATCTCTCTCACACACACACACACACACACTCTCTCTCTCTTTATCTCTCTCTCACTCACTCACACTCTCTCTCACTCGTTGTCACTCAATCTCTTTCTCCCTCTCTCTCTCTCTCTCCCAGTCTCTCTTTCTCTTAATCTATCTATATATTTCTCTCTCCCTCTTTCTCTCTCTATCTCTCTCTCACTCTCTCACCCTCTCTGTCTATCTCTCTCTCTAACTCACTCACTCACTCACTATCTCTCTCTCTCTCTGTGTGATTATCTCTCTCTCACTCACTCACTCACTCTCTCACTCACTCATTCTTGCTCTTTCCCACTCTCTTTATCTCTCTCTCTCTCACTCAATCACCCGCTCTTTCTCACTCTCTTTATCTCTCTCTCACACTCACTCACTCGCTCTTTCTCTCACTCTCTTTATCTCTCTCTCTCTCACTCACTCACACACTCTCTCACTCGTTGTTGCTCCCTCTTACTCTCTCTCTCTCACTCTCTATCTCTCTCACGCTTTCTCACTCTCTCACTCTCCCACACACTCTCTCTCTCTCGCTCTCTCTCCCCCAGTCCCTCTTTCTCTTTATCTATCTATCTATCTGTCTATTTCTCTATCTCTTTCTCTCTCTCTCTTTCACTCTCTTTCTCTCTCTCTAACTCTCTCACTCTCTCTGTTTATTTCTCTCTCTCACTCACTCACGCTCTCTTTCTCTCTCTGTTTATCTCTCTCTTTCTCTCTCTCTGTTTATCTCTCTCACTCACTCACTCATTCTCTCACTCACTCATTCTCGCTCCGTCTCACACACTCTCTCTCTCCCTCGCTCTCTCTCTCACACTCATTTTCTCTCTCTCTTCCCCCTCTCACTCACTTGTTATCTCTCTCTATCTCTCTCTCTCTTTCTCTCTTTCTCTTTCTCTTTCTCTATCCCTCTGTCTATATATCTATCTATCTATCTATCTCCCCTCACTCACTCACTCTCTTGCTCTCTCTCTCTCATTCTCTCTCTCCCCATCTCCCTCTCCCACTCACTCGTTCTCTCTCTCTCTCTCTCTCTCTCTCTCACTTTCTCTCTTCCTCTGAATCTCCCTCGCCCTCTCTCATTCTCTCTTTTACTTACTCTCTCTCCCTCTCTCATTCTCTCTCTCTCTCTCTCTCTCACTCTTTCACTCTCTCTCTTTGCCTCTCCCTCACTCACTCTATCACTTCCCCACATTCTCTCTCTCTCCCCCTCTGTCTCTCCTTCTCTCTTTATCTATCTATCTATCTATCTATCTATCTATCTATCTATCTATCTATCTATCTATCTATCTATCTATCTATTTCTCTCTCTCTCTCTCTCGCATTCTTTCTCTCTTTCTCTATTTATCACTCTCTCTCCTTATCTCTCTCTCTTGCTCTCTCTCTCTCTCCCTTTCTCTCTCTTTCTTTGCCTATCTATCTATCTCTCTTTCTCATTATCACCCTCTTTCCTGATCTCTCTCTCTCTCTCCCTCTCTCTCACTCACTCACTGATGCATTCTCTCTCTCTCTCTCTCTCACTTTCTCTCTCTCTTTCAATATCTCTCTCCCCTTTCTAACTCTCTCCTTTACTCACTCTCTTTCTCCCCCTCTCATTCTCTCTCTCCCCCTCAATCTCATCCTCTCTCTCACACCATCTCTCTATCTCACTCTATCTCTCCCTCTCACTCTCACTCTCAATATCAATCTATCTCACTCTCTATCTCTCCTCTCTCTCACCTTGTTTTGCTCTCTTTCTCTCCCTCTCACTCTCATTCTCTCTCTATCAATCTATCTCACTCTCTATCTCTCCTCTCTCACCCTCTCACCCTCTTTCACTCTTTATCTCTCCCTCTCTTTCACCCTCTCTCTCTCTCATTTTCTCTCTCTCACTGTCTCTCACTCACTCACACACACACTCTCTCTCCCACTCTCTCTTTCTCTCTCTAGCTATCTATCTATCTATCTCTCCATCTCTATCTATCTATCTATCTATCTATCTACCTCTCTTTCTCACTCTGTCTCTCACTAACGCACTCTCTCGCTCTCTCTCCCCCTCCGTCGCTCCCTCTCCCTCCGTCGCCCTCTCTCCTTCCCTCGCTCTCTCTCCCTCCCTCGCTCTCTCTCACTCAATCATTTTCTCTCTCTCACACTCTCTCTCTTCCCCTCTACCACGCACTTGTTCTCTCTCTCTCTCGCTCACTCTTTTTCTTTCTCTATCTATCTATTTATCTATCTCCCTATCACTCACTCACTCTCTTGCTCTCTCTCTCCCTCTCCCTCTCCCACTCACTCGTTCTCTATCTCTCTATCACTTTCTCTCTCTCTAAATCTACCTCTCCCCCCTTCATTCTCTCTCTTTTACATGCTCTCTCTCCCCCTCTCATTCTCTATCTCACTCTCTCACTCTCTCTCTTTGTGTCTCCCTCACTCTTTCACTCTCAACACACACTCTCTACCTCACACTCTCTCTCCCCCTGTCCCTTTCTTTATCTTTCTATCCAACTATCTAGCTATTTCTCTCTCTATCTATCTATCTATTTATCTCTCTCTGTCTCTCTCACTCTCTTTATCTCTCTCTGACTCACTCTCTCGTTCACTCTCTTTCTTTATCTCTCTCTCTCTCACTCACTCGTTCTCGCTCCCTCTTACTCTCTCTCTCTCTCGCTCTCTCTATCTCGCTCTCTCTCTCTCTCGCTCTCTCACTCTCTCACTCTCCCACACACTCTCTATCTCACACTCTCTCTCCCCTGTCTCTTTTTCTCTTTATCTATCTATCTATCTATTTCTTTCTCTCTTTCTCTCTCTCTTACTCTCTCACTCTCTCTGTTTATCTCTCTCTCTCACTCACTCTCTCTTTCTCTCTCTCTGTTTATCTCTCTCTCAATCACTCACTCTCTCACTCTCCCATTCTCACTCAATCTCACACACACTCTCACTCACTCACTCACTCTCTCTGTCCCTCCCTCCCTCACTCTCTCTCACTCATTTTCTCTCTCCCCCTCTCTCACTCACTCGTTATCTCTCTCTCTCCCTCTCTTTCTCTCTCTTTCTCTATCCCTTTATCTATATATCTATCTCTATATCTATCTCCCCCTCACTCACTCACTCTCTTTCTCTATCTCTCTCTCATTCTCTCTCTTCCTCCCTCTCCCTCTCCCACTCACTCGTTCTCTGCCTTTCTCTCACTTTCTCTCCCTCTGAATCTCCCTCACCCCCTCTCATTCTCTCTTTTACATACTCTCTCTCTCCCCCTCTCATTCTCTCTCTCACTCTTTCACTCTCTCTCTTTGTCTCTCCCTCACTCACTCACTCACTTTATCACTCTCCCACACTCACTCAATCTCACTCTCTCTCCCCCTGTCTCTCTCTTTATCTATCTATCTATTTCTCTCTCTCTTTCTCTCTCTCTCTATCTATCTATTTATCTATCTATCTCTCTTTCTCATTCTCTCTCCTGATCTCTCTCTCTCTCTCCTGATCTCTCTCTCTATCTCCATCTCACTCTCTCTCCCTCTCTCTCTTTCTCACTCCATCTCTATCTCACTCCCTTTGTCTCTCTTTCTCCCTCTCTCTCTCACTCACTTTGTCTCACTCTATTTCTATATCACACACTCTCTCTCTGCGTCCCTCTCTCTCTTTCCATCTCTCTCTCACTCACTCACTCACACATTCTCTCTTTCTCAATATCTCTCCCCCTCTCATTCTCTCTTTTATTCACTCTCTTTCTCCCCCTCTCATTCTCTTTCTCTCCCCAATCTCTTCCTCTCTCTCCCTCTCTCACACCCTCTCTCTATCTCACTCTATCTCTCCCTCTCACTCTCACACTCTCTCTATCAATCTATCTCACTCTCTATCTCACCTCTCTCTCACCTTCTTTCGCTCTCCTTTTCTCCATCTCACTCACACACTCTTTCTCTCATTTTCTCTCTCTCTGTCACTTTCTGTCTCTCACTCACTCACTCTCTCTCTCCCATTCTCTCTCTATCTATCTCTCCATCTTTATCTATCTATCTCTCTCACTCCCTCGCTCTCTCTCCCTCCCTCACTCTCTCTACCACTCTTGCTCTCCCTTACTCGCTCTCCCTCACTCATTTTCTCTCTCGCACTCTCTCTCTTCCCCTCTACCACTCACTTGTTCTCTCTCTCTCTCTCACGCTCTCTCATTTTATTTCTCTATCCCTTTGTCTAACGCACTTCTCACTTGCTCTCTCTCTCTCTCTCTTACTCTATCACTCTTTCACTCTCCCACACACTCTCTATCTCACACTCTCTCTCCCACTATCTCTCTTTCTCTTTGTCTATCTATCTATCTATTTCTCTCTCTCTCTCACTCTCTCACTCTCTCTGTTTATCTCTCTCTTACTCATTTTCTCTTTCTCTCTCTCTGTTTATCTCTTTCTCACTCACTCACTCACTTACTCACTCTCTCACTCACTCATTCTCGCTCCGTCTCACTCTCTCTCTCTCACTGACTCTCTCGCTCTCTCTTTCTCACTCATTTTCTCTCTCACACTGTCTCTCTCCCCCTCTCTCACTCACTAGTTATCTCTCTCTTTCTCTTTCTCTATCCCTTTGTCTATATATCTATCTATCTATCTATCTATCTACCCCTCACTCACAAACTACGTTGCTCTCTCTCTCATCCTCTCTCTCTCCCTCTCCCACTCACTCGTTCTCTGTCTCTCTCTCACTCTCTCTCTCTCTGAATCTCCCTGTCCCCCTCTCATTCTCTCTTTTACTTACTCTCTCTCACCCCCTCTCATTCTCTCCCTCTCTCTCTCACTCTTTCACTCTCTCTCTTTGTCTCTTCCTCACTCACTCACTCTCTAAATCTATCACTCTCCCACACCCTCTCTATCTCACTCTCTCTCCCCATGTCTCTCTCTCTCTCTTTATCTATCTATCTATTTATCTCTCCCTCTCTCTCTTTATTGGTCTCTCTCTCACTCACTCCCCCTCTCTTTCTCTCTTTTTCTCTCTCTAAATCTCTTTCCCCCTCTCATTCTCTCTCTCTTTTACTCTCTCTCTCCCGCCTCTCATTCTCATTCTCTCTCTACTCTCTCTCTATCTCTCTATGTCTAACTTTTTCACTATTTCTCTTTCTCTTTGTTTCTCTGCACCTCCCTCTCTCTCCTTTAATCTCTTCTTCTCTCTCACTCTCTCTGCCCCCTCTCTCACTCTCTCACTCTCTCACTCTCTCTCTCTCTATCTATCTATCTATCTATCTATCTATCTATCTATCTATCTATCTATCTATCTATCTATCTATCTATCTATCTATCTCTCTTTCTCTTTCTCTCTCTCTCTCACACACTCAGTCTCTCACTAACTTTCCCTCTCTCTCTCTCACTCACTTCGTCTCTCACTAACTCTCCCCCTCTCTCTCACTCACTCAGTCTCTCACTAACTCTCCCTCTCTCTCTCACACTCTCTCTCTCTCACTCATTCACTCACTCTCTCACTCATTCTCTCTCTCTTACTTGTTCTCTCCCTCTCTCACTCTCTCCCTCTCTCTCTCTTTCCCTCTCTCTGTCTCTCTCTCTCTTTTCCTCTCTCTTCCTCTTTCTCCCTCTCTTTCTCTCACACATACACACTATCTCTCTCCCTCTCTCACTCACTCTCTCCTTCTCCCTCCCTCTTCCAGTCACTCGCTCTCTCTCTCTCTCTCTTTGTCTATCTATGTATCTAGCGATCTATGTCTAGTTCGCTCTCTCTCTCTCTCTTTGTCTATCTATCAATCTATCTCTCACTCACTCTCTCTGCTCTCTCTCTCTTTGTCTAACTATCTCGCTCTCTTTCTCCCTCTACTCTCTCCCCATCTCCCTCCCTCTTTCTCACTCTCACTCTTTCTCTGACTCTATCTCACACTCTCTCCCCCCTCTCTCTCTTTCTCTCTCTCTAAATCTCTCTCTCCCCCTCCCATTCTTTCTCTCTCTTACTCACTCTCTCTGCCTCTCATTCTCATTCACTCTCTCTCACTCTCTCTCTACCTCTCTCTCTCTCTCACTCTTACTCTTTGACTCTCTCTCTTTCTCTTTGTTGCTCTCCACCTCCCTCTCTCTCCCTCAATCTCTTCCTCTCTCTCACTTTCTCTCTCTCCCTCTCTCTCAAACTCTCTCTCTATCTCACTCTCTCTCCTTCTCTCTCTATCTTAAACTCTCTCACTCTCTCTCACTCACTCATTCTCTCTCTAACTCTCCCCCTCTTTCTCTCTCTCTCTGTCTATCTCTCTCTCTCTCTCTCTCACACACTCTCTCTCACGCATTCACTCACTCTCTCGCTCTCGTTCTCTTTGTCACTCTCACCCGTTCTCTCTCTCTCTCACTTGCTCTCCCCCTCTCTCCCTCTCTCTCTCACACACACACTCTCTATCTGTCTATCTATCGATCTATCTATCTATCTATCTATCTATCTATCTATCTATATATCTATCTATCTATTTATCTATCTATTTATATATCTATCTATCTCTCCCCCCTCTCTCTCACACACACACACACACACTCACTCTCTCTCTTGCTCTATTCTCTCTCTATCTCACTCTCACTCTCACTCACTCTCTTTCTCTCCCTCCTTCTCACTCTCACTCTCTCTCCATTTCTCTCTCTATCTCTCTCTCTCTTTCTTTCTCCCCCTCTCTCTCACTTTTCCTCTCTCTTTCTCTCTCATTTCCTCTTTCCCTCTCCCTCCCTCTCTCCCCTTCTCTCTCGCACACGCACACACTTTCTCTCCCCTCTCTCTCTTTCTCATTCCCTCTCTCTATCTTACTCTCTATCTCTTCCTCTAACTCTCTTATTCTGTCTCTCTCTCTTGTTCCATCTCTCTATCTCACTCTCTCTGTCTGTCTGTCTCTCTCTCTTTTTTCCTCTCTCTCTCTCTTTTTCTCTTTCCCTCTCTCCCTCTCTCTCTCGCACACGCACACACTTTCTCTCCCCCCTCTCTCTTTCTCATTCCCTCTCTCTATCTTACTCTCTGTCTCTCCCTCTAACTCTCTTATTCTATCTCTCTCTCGTTCCCTCTCTCTATCTCACTCTCTCTGTCTATCTCTCTCTCACTCTCTCTCTTTGTCTCCTACTCACTCGCACACACACTCTCTCTCACTCACTCGCACACACACTCTCTCTCACTCACTCACTCACTCAGTCACTCTCTCTCTATCCCGTTCTCTCTTCTCTCGTTCTCTCTTCCCCTCTCTCCCTCTCTCTTTCCCTCTGTCCCTCTCTCTCTCACTCACTCTCTTACTCTCTCTCTTGCTCTCTCTCTTACTCTCTCTTTCTCTTTCTCTTTCTATTCCTCCCTCCCTCTCACTTTCTCTCTCTTTCCCTCTATCTCTCTCACTACAAGAAATATTGTATTCTACAAGAATAAAATACAAGGTTTTCAGTCTCTTCTTGTTCAAAGCTAGAATCAACAATAGATTTAGACTTGTGGGTTTGAAAAAAGAACATGTCTAAAGCAGGTGCATGCGAGAAGCTCTCTCCTATGAAGCTGGTTGGCTCATTAAAGAAGATGCACCACCTACCACAAGTTTTGTGCTTGTCTGTTTTGTTTTCTACTTGGTGATTTTATTCAGTTTATCGATTTAGATATGTGTTGATGTTTCTTCTAGATTTTTTGTTGGTGTTGTTCTTCCTTTTTTTGGGTATTACTCAAAATTATTAACGGTGTATTTGATTTCTCAAACCAAGATGTGTGAAATACTTATGTAGCATTGTTAACTTGTCATCTTATGTCTATGTTTCTCAATCTTTTGGTGCATGTGGGGGGTGCTCTCATGGTGGTAGATGCTTTCGAAATGGTGAATTTTTCTTCTTTATTATGAAAAGTTTAATTGTTATATTAGTTCTATTGTTATATAAATTTTAATTGTTATATAAGTTCTATTGTTACTAATATTGTTGTTACTATTATATATGTTTTACTGTTATCCTTTTTTTTAGCAAAACCTTGCAAATTGGTACCACATTTTCCTCTATTGTGATTGTCATTATTCTTTAAGGAAATTAAGAAGTTATATTAGCTTCATTTTCTTGATCATGAAAATTTCAAAAGTAAGGATGATTTTATTCAAAATTACAAGAACCTTAGTTCATTTAATGAGACAGAGGTAATTTTTTGTTGATTCTTCTGGCTTCCTTCTATCTGCATGAAGAATGTCGTTTCATTTGTATTTGTTCTCTCATTTGGGTTCTTTTAGGTTGCTAATCTACATATGGAATTAAGGCCTCACATTCTCCGAAGAGTGATCAAGGATATGGACAAGTCCTTGCCTCCCAAAATTGAGCGTATTCTTAGAGTGGAAATGTCACCTCCTTAGAAACAGTGAATGATATGTGTGGTTACACATCTTTAAGTTAGTTGACTTCTCCTATTTTTGGTATTGAGTTGAATTTTCAGCATATCTCGTTTTGATAGTTTCATCTATGAGAAAGATCAAATAATAAATTTGTTAACAATTTGCTGATAACACCAGTTGAATAAAAGTAATAGAAGTCGTAAAATCTCATAAAACAACACACTCTCTCCCTCTCTCTCTATCACTCTCTCCCTCTCTCTCTTGCTCTCTCTTGTTATCTCTCTCTCTCTTATTCTCTCTCTCCCGCTCTCTCTCTCTCCATCTCTCTATCTTAGTCTCTCACACTCTCTCTCTTTCCCTCTGTTCTCTCTCTCCTCCTCTCTCTCCCCCTCTCTCACTCTTGCTCTCTCTCTCTCACTATCTCTCTCACTCTCTCTCTGTGTCTCCCATTCACTCACTCTCACTCTCACTCTCTCTCACTCACTCTCTCACTCACTCTATCTCTCTCACTCTCTCTTCCTTGCTCTCTCTCTCTCTCACTCTTTCAACCTCTTTCTCTCTCTATCCCTCTCTCTCTCTCCCTCTCTCTTCCTCTCTCTCCCTCTCTCTTGCTCTCTCTTGTTCTCTCTCACTCTCTCTCCCTCGCTCTCCCGCTCTCTCTCTCACTCTTTCTCTCACTCTCTCACTTTCTCTTTCTCTCTCCCCCCGTTCTCACTCTCCCCTTCTCTCTGCCCCTATCTCTCTCTAACTGTCTCTTTCTCATTCTCTCCCTCTATCTCACTTTCTCTATCTCTCTTTCTCTCACTCTTACTCACTCACTCACTCTCTTTCTCTCCCCATCTCTCTGTTGTTCTCTTCCTCATTCGGCCTCTCTCCCCTTCTCTCTCCCTCTCTCTCTCGCTCTCTCTATCTATCTCTCTCACTCTCTCATTCTCTCTTCCTCCCCCTCCCTCTGTCTATCTCGCTCACTCTCTCTCCATCTCTCCCCCTCTCACTCGCTCACTCTCTCTCGTTCGCTCACTCTCTTTTCCTCACTCACTCCCTCTCTCTCACTCTCTCTCTCCCTCACTCTCTCCCCCTCTCTCTCACACACCCTCTCTTTGTCTCTTGTTCTCTCCTCCTCTCTCCCCCTCTGTATCTCTCTCCCTCTCTCTCACCTCTCTAACTCTCTCCCTCTCTTTCACTCTCTCTCACTCCCCTCCTCTCTCTCACTCTCTCTCACTCTCTCCCTCTCTCCCACTCTCTCCCTCTCCCTCATTCTCTCCCCCTCTCTCATTCTCTCACTCCCCTTCTCATTCACCCTCTCACTCTCTCTCTCTCTCCATCTCTCTCTCTCTCTCCTCACACACTCACTCTCACCCTCGCTCTCCCCTTTCTCTCACTCCCTCTCTCTCACACTCTCTCTTTCTCTCGCTCTCTCTCTCACTTTCTCTCTCTCTCTTTGTCTCTCTCTATGTCCCCTTCTCTCTCCCTCTCTCTCGCTTGCTCTCTCTCTAACTCTCTCTCACACACTATTTGTCTCATTCTCTCCCTCTCTCTCTCACTTTGTCCCCCTCTCACTCCCTTACTCTCTCTTTCTTGCTATCCCTCTGTCTTGCTATCTTTATCTCTCTCTCTCTCTCACAAACTCTCTCTCAAGTTCTCTCTCTCTCACTCCATCTCACTTGCTCACTCTCGCTCTTTCTCTCTCTCCCTCTCTCCTTCCCTCTCATTCTCTCCCTCTCTCACTCTCTCTCGCTCACTCTCTCATTCTCTCACTCTCCCTTTCTCATTCACCTTCTCACTCTCTCACACTCCATCTCTCTCTCTCTCTCACACACTCTCTCTCACCCTCGCTCTCCCCTTTCACTCACACCCTCTCTCTCACACTCTCTCTTTTTCTCGCTCTCTCTCTCTCTCTCTCTCTTTGTCTCTCTCTCTATCTCCCCCTCTCTCCCACACTCTCTCTCGCTTGCTCTCTCTCTATCTCTCTCACACACACTCTCTCTCTCATTCTCTCTCTCTCTCTCTCACTCTCACTTTGCCCCCCGCTCACTCCCTTACTCTCTCTGGCTTGCTCTCCCTCTGTCTTGCTCTCTTTATCTCTCTCTCTCTCTCAAGTTCTCTCTCTCACTCTCTCTCACTCGCTCACTCTCGCTCTTTCTCTCTCCCTTTCTCACCTTCCCTCTCATTCTCTCCCTCTCTCTCACTCTCTCTCGCTCACTCTCTCATTCTCTCACTCTCCCTTTCTCATTCACCCTCTCACTCTCTCTCTCCATCTCTCTCTCTCTCACACACTCTCTCTTACCCTCGCTCTCCCCTTTCACTCACTCCCTTTCTCTCACACTCTCTCTTTCTCTCGCTCTCTCTCTCTCTCACTTTCTCTCTCTCTTTGTCTCTCTCTATGTCCCCCACTCTCTCCCACTCTGTCTCTCTCACTTGCTCTCTCTCTATCTCTCTCTCACACACTCTCTCTCATTCTCTCTCTCTCTCTCTCTCTCTCACTCTCACTTTGTCCCCCTCTCATTCCCTTACACTCTCTGGCTTGCTCTCCCTCTGTCTTCCCCTTTTTATCTCTCTCTCTCACAAACTCTCTCCCTCTCTCTCTCAAGTTCTCTCTCTCACTCTCTCTCACTCGCTCACTCTCGCTCTTTCTCTCTCCCTCTTTCTCTTTCCCTCTCATTCTCTCCCTCTCTCTCCCTCTCTCTCGCTCACTCTCTCTTCCTCACTCTCTCTCTCTTGCTCTCTCACTCTCTCTTCCTCCCTCCCTCCCCCTCTCTCTGTCCATCTCTCGCTCACTTTCTCTCTCCCCCCTCTCGCTCACTTTCTCTCTCCCCTCCCGCTTTCTCTCTCTCTCACTCCCTCTCCCTCTTTCTCATACTCTCTCTCACCCTCTCTCTCTCGCACTCACTCCCTATCTCTCACCGTCTCTCTCTCCATCTCTCCCTCTCTCTCACTCTCTCCCTATCCCTCATTCTCTCCCCCTCTCTCATTCTCTCACTTTCCCTCTCTCACACTCTCTCTCTCAAACACACTCTCTCTCACCCTCGCTCTCCCCTTTCTCTCACTCCCTCTCTCTAACTCCCACACCTTCTCTTGCTCTCTCTAACTAACTTTCTCTATCTCTCTTTGTCTGTCACTCTGTCTCTCTCTATGTCCCCCCTCTCTCTCTCCTACTCTATCCCCTTCTCTCTCTCTCTCGCTCTCTCTCTCTTTCTCTCCCTCTCTGGCTCTTTCTCACACACACTCTCTCTCATTGTCTCCCTTTCTCTCACTCTTTCTCACTATCTCTCTCATTCTCTCTCTGTCTCTCTCACACACACTCACTCTGTCTCTCTCTCTCTATCTATCTCTCTCTATCTCTCTCTCTTTGTCTCTCACTCACTCACTTACTCTCTCCTTCTCTCTCTTTCTCGCTCTCTCCCCCAATTCTATCTCTATCTCACTATCTCTCTCTTGCTCACTCTCTCCCCTCTTTCTCCCTCTTTCTCTCGCTGTCTCTCTATTTCTCTATCTCTCCTACCCTCCCGCTATCTCTCACTCTCACACTCTCTCCCACTCTCCCGCACTCTCTCACTCTCACTCTCTCTCTCTCTCTCTCATTCACTCCTGCTCTTTCTCACTCCCTCTCACTCACTCACTCACAATCTCCCTCTCACTCTCTCATTCTCTCTCTCTCTCCTTCCCCACTCTCTCCTCCCCTATCTCTC
>QANY01008712.1:548711-558711 GCA_003255025.1 Datisca glomerata
ACTCTCTCACTCTCTCACTCTCTCATTCTCTCACTTTCTCTCACCTAACTCACTCTCTCGCTCTCTCTCCTTTTCTCTCCCTCTCTCTCACTCCTCTCTCTTACTTCCTTACTCTTTCTCTTGCTCTCACTCACTCTCATTTTCTCCCTCTCCCTCTGTTCCTTCCTCTTGTGCCCTCTCTCTCCCCCCTCTCTCCCTCTCTCTCGCTCTATCTCTTTCTCTCTCTCTCTCACTCTCTCATTTTCTCCCTCTCATGCTCTCCTTCTTTCTCACTCTCTCTATCTCACTCTCTTTCTCCCTCTCTCACTCTCTGTCTCTCTCTCTCACTCACTCACTCACTCTCGCTCTTTCTCAATCCCTCTCTCACACTCACTCTCTCGCTCTCTCTTTTTCTTACTCTCTTTATCTCTCTCTCTCTCACTCACTCATTCACTTACTCACTTTCTCCCTCTCTCACTCTCTCGCTCGCTCTCTCACTCTCACAGTCACTCACTCTCGCTCTTTCGCACTCGCTCTCTCTCTCTCTCTCTCTCTCATTCTCCCTCTCTCTCACCCTCCTTCCTCTCTCCCCCTCTCTCTCCCTCACATTATCTCTCTCTCTCTCTCTCTCTCTCTCACACACACACTCTTGTTCCCCCACTCTCTCTCTCTCTCAGTCTCTCTCTCCTTGTCTCTATCACTCTCTTTCCCCCTCTCTCTCTTACACTTTCTCACTCGCTCTCCCTCTTTCTCCTTCTCACTATCTCTCTCTCACAAACTCTCTCTCTCACTCTCTCTCTCTCTCTCACTCTCTCACTCTCTCACTCGCTCACTCTCGCTCTTTCTCTCTCTCTCTCTCTATCTCTCTCACTCACTCTCTCACACTCTCTCTCTCTCTATCCCTCTCTCTTCCTCTCTTTCCCTCTCTCTCCCTCTCTCTCTTTTTCTCTTTCTTGTTCTCTCTCACTCATTCTCTTATTCTCTCTCCTCCACTCTCGCTCACTCTCTCACTCACTCTCTCGCTCTCTCTCTCACTCACTCTCTCACTGTCACTCTCACTCTCTCTAGTTCTCTTTCTCCCTCTCTCTCCCCCCGCTCTCTCTCTCCCCTTCTTACTCACTCACTCTCTAACTCTCTCTTGTTCTCTCTCTCTTTCTCTTTCTCTTTCTCCCTCTCTCTCTCTCACTCTCTCTCTTACCTCTCTCTCACTGTCTTTCTCTCATTATATCCCTCCCCCTCACTTTTTCTCTCTCACTCTCTCTCACTCTCTCTCTCACACTCTCTCTCTTTCTCACTCTTGCTCGTTCTCTCACTTTCTTGCTCTCTTCATCTCTCTCACTCTTACTCACTCACTCACTCTCGCTCATTCTCTCCCCTCCATCTCTCTCACTCATGCTCACGCTCTCTCTCTCTCTGTTGTTCTCTTTCTCATTCTGCCTCTCTCCCCCCTTCTTTCTCCCTCTCTCTGGTTCTCTCTCTTTCTATCTATCTATCTCTCTCTTGCTCTCTCACACTCTCTCTTCCTCTCTCTCCCTCTCTCCCTTTCTCTCCCTCTCTCTCTTCCTCTCTCCTTTTCTCTCTCACTCTCTCTCTTATTCTCTCTCCCCCATTCTCGCTCTATCTCCCTCTCTCTCTCACTCACTCTCTCGCTCACTCTCTCACTCTCTCTCTTTCTCTTTCCACCCCTCTCTCTATCTCCCCGTTCTCTCGCTCACTCACTCACTCACTCTCTATGTCTCTTTCAAGTTGACTCTCTCTCTCCATCTCACACACACACACACTCTCTCTCTCACTCACTCACTCCCGCTATTTCTCACTCCCACTCACTCACAGTCTCCCTCTCTCTCTCATTCTCTCTCCCTCTCTCTCATTCTTTCTCTCTATCCATCCCCACTCTCTCCCTTTCTCTCTCTCCCTCTCTCTCCCTCTCTCGGTCTCTCTCCCTCTCTCTTTCTCTCGCTCTCTCCCTCCCTCCCTCCCTCTCTCTCTCCTTGTCTCTCTGCCTCTCTCTCATTCTCTCTCACTTACTTTCTCTCTCCCTCTACCTCTCTCTTGTTCTCTCTCTCACTCCCTCTCTCACTATCTTACTCTCTCTCTCCCACTCACTCACTCTCGATCTTTCTCACTCCCTCTCTCGTTCTCTCTCTTTCTACCCTCTTTATCTCTGTCTCTCCCTCTCTCTCTCACTCAATCATTCACTCTATTTCTCTCTCTCATGTGCTCTCTCTCACTCTCTCTCTCTCGCTCTCCCTCCCACTCACTCACTCTCTTTCTCACTCCCTCTCTGTCACTCACTCACACTCTCGCTCTCCCTCTCCCCCTCTATCTTCCTCTCTCTCTCTCTCGCTCTCTCTTTCTCTCTCACTCTCTCACTCTCTCTCTCTCTCTCCCTCTCCCCCTCTATCTTCCTCTCTCTTACTGCCTCGCTCTCTCTTGCTCTGTCTCTCTCACTCACTCTCTATGTCTCTCTCAAGTTCTCTCTCACTCTCTCACTCTCTCACTCTCTCCTTCTCTCACTTTCTCTCACTCTCTCACTCTCTCACTCTCTCATTCTCTCACTTTCTCTCACCTAACTCACTCTCTCGCTCTCTCTCCTTTTCTCTCCCTCTCTCTCACTCCTCTCTCTTACTTCCTCACTCTCTCTCTTGCTCTCACTCACTCTCATTTTCTCCCTCTCCCTCTGTTCCTTCCTCTTGTGCTCTCTCTCTCCCCCCTCTCTCCCTCTCTCTCGCTCTATCTCTTTCTCTCTCTCTCACTCTCTCATTCTCTCCCTCTCATCCTCTACTTCTTTCTCACTCTCCTTCTCCCTCTTTCACTCTCTGTCTCTCTCTCTCACTCACTCACTCTCGCTCTTTCTCAATCCCTCTCTCTCACTCACTCTCTCGCTCTCTCTTTTTCTTGCTCTCTTTATCTCTCTCTCTCTCTCACTCACTCATTCACTTACTCACTTTCTCCCTCTCTCACTCTCTCGCTCGCTCTCTCACTCTCACAGTCACTCACTCTCGCTCTGTCGCACTCGCTCTCTCTCTCATTCTCCCTCTCTCTCACCTTCCTTCCTCTCTCCCCCTCTCTCTCCCTCACATTCTCTCTCTCTCTCTCTCACTCTCATTCCCCCTCTCTCTCTCTCAGTCTCTCTCTCCTTGTCTCTATCACTCTCTCCCCCTCTCTCTTACTCTTTCTCACTCGCTCTCCCTCTTTCTTCTTCTCACTATCTCTCTCTCACAAACTCTCTCTCTCACTCTCTCTCTTTCTCAGTCTCTCACTCTCTCACTCGCTCACTCTCGCTCTTTCTCTCTCTCTCAATCTCTCTCACTCACTCTCTCACTCTCTCTTTCTCTATCCCTCTCTCTTCCTCTCTTTCCCTCTCTCCCTCTATCTCTTTTTCTCTTTCTTGTTCTCTCTCACTTATTCTCTTATTCTCTCTCCTCCACTCTCGCTCACTCTCTCGCTCTCTCTCTCACTCACTCTCTCACTCTCACTCTTTCTAGTTCTCTTTCTCCCTCTCTCTCACCCCGCTCTCTCTCTCCCCCTCTCACTCACTCACTCTCTAACTCTCCCTTGTTCTCTCTCTCTTTCTCTTTCTCTTTCTCCCTCTCTCTCTCTCACTCTCTCTCTTACCTCTCTCTCACTGTCTTTCTCTCATTATATCCCTCTCCCTCACTTTTTCTCTCTCACTCTCTCTCACTCTCTCTCTCTCACTCTCTCTCTTTCTCACTCTTGCTCGCTCTCTCAGTTTCTTGTTCTCTTTATCCCTCTCACTCTTACTCACTCACTCACTCTCGCTCATTCTCTCCCCTCCATCTCTCTCACTCATGCTCACGTTCCCTCTCTCTCTGTTGTTCTCTTTTTCATTCTGCCTCTCTCTCCCCTTCTCTCTCCCTCTCTCTGGTTCTCTCTCTCTATCTATCTATCTATCTCTCTCTCTTGCTCTCTCACACTCTCTCTCCCTCTCTCTCCCTTTCTCTCCCTCTCTCTCTTCCTCTCTCCTTTTCTCTCTCACTCTCTCTCTTATTCTCTCTCCCCAATTCTCGCTCTCTCTCCCTCTCTCTCTCACTCACTCTCTCGCTCACTCTCTCACTCTCTCTCTTTCTCTTTCCACCCCTCTCTCTATCTCCACGTTCTCTATCCCCCTCTCTCTCCCCCTATCTCTCTCTCACTATCTTTCTCTCATTCTGTCCCTTTCTCTCACTTTCTCTCTCTCACTCTCGCTCTATCACACACTCTCTCTCTTTCTCACTCTCGCTCGCTGTCTCACTTTCTTGCTCTCTTTATCTCTCTCACTCTTACTCACTCACTCACTCTCGCTCATTCTCTCCCCCCTTCTCTCTCACTCATGCTCACGCTCTCTCTCTCTCTCTGTTGTTCTCTTTCTCATTCTGCCTCTCTCTCTCCTTCTCTCTCCCTCTCACTCTCACTCTTTCTCTCTCTCTCTCTCTATCTCTCTCTCACTCTCTCTCTTCCTCCCTATCTCTCTCTGTCTATCTCGTTCTCTCTCCATCTCTCGCCCCTCTCACTTGTTCTCTCTCTCCCTCTCCCCCTCTCTCTCTCCCTCTGCCTCTCTCTGATACACTCTCTCTAACTCTCTCTCTCACACACTCTCTCTCTCTTTGATTCTCTCCCTCTCTCTCACTCTTTCTCTCACTCTCTCTCCCTCTCTCTCCCTCTCTCTCACTCTCTCCATCTCCCTCATTCTCTCCCCCGCTCTCATTCTCTCACTCTTCCTCTCTCATTCACTATCGCACTCTCTCTCCATCTCTCTCTCACAAACACACTCTCTTTCACCCTCACTTTCCCCTTTCTCACTCCCTCTCTCTCACACACACTCTCTCTCTCGCTCTCTCTCTCTCACTCTCTCTTTGTATGTCTCTCTGCCTCACTCTCTATGTCCCCCTCTCTCTCCCCCTCTCTTTGTCTGTCTCTCTCACTCTCTCACTTTCTCATTCTCTCACTTTCTCTCACCTAACTCACTCTCTCGCTCTCTCTCCTTTTCTCTCCCTCTCTCTCACTCCTCTCTCTTACTTCCTCACTCTCTCTCTTGCTCTCACTCACTCTCATTTTCTCCCTATCCCTCTGTTCCTTCCTCTTGTGCTCTCTCTCTCCCCCCTCTCTCCCTCTCTCTCGCTCTATCTCTTTCTCTCTCTCTCACTCTCTCATTCTCTCCCTCTCATGCTCTCCTTCTTTCTCACTCTCTCTATCTCACTCTCTTTCTCCCTCTCTCACTCTCTGTCTCTCTCTCACTCACTCACTCACTCTCGCTCTTTCTCAATCCCTCTCTCTCACTCACTCTCTCACTCTCTCTTTTTCTTGCTCTCTTTATCTCTCTCTTTCTCACTCACTCATTCACTTACTCACTTTCTCCCTCTCTCACTCTCTCGCTCGCTCTCTCACTCTCACAGTCACTCACTCTCGCTCTTTCGCACTCACTCTCTCTCTCTCTCTCATTCTCCCTCTCTCTCACCCTCCTTCCTCTTTCCCCCTCTCTCTCCCTCACATTCTCTCTCTCTCTCTCACTCTCGTTCCCCCCCTCTCTCTCTCTCTCTCAGTCTCTCTCTCCTTGTCTATATCACTCTCTCTCCCCCTCTCTCCCTTACTCTTTCTCACTCGCTCTCCCTCTTTCTCCTTCTCACTATCTCTCTCTCACAAACTCTCTCTCTCACTCTCTCTCTTTCTCTCACTCTCTCACTCTCTCACTCGCTCACTCTTGCTCTTTCTCTCTCTCTCTCTCTCTCAATCTCTCTCACTCACTCTCTCACTCTCTCTCTCTATCCCTCTCTCGTCCTCTCTTTCCCTCTCTCTTCCTCTCTTTCCCTCTCTCTCCCTCTCTCTCCCTCTCTCTCTTTTTCTCTTTCTTGTTCTCTCTCACTCTCTCTCTTATTCTCTCTCCTCCACTCTCGCTCACTCTCTCACTCACTCTCTCACTCACTCTCTCACTCTCTCTCTCACTCTCTCTAGTTCTCTTTCTCCCTCTCTCCCCCCGCTCTCTCTCTCCCCCTCTCACTCACTCTCTAACTCTCTCTTGTTCTCTCTCTCTTTCTCTTTCTCTTTCTCCCTCTCTCTCTCAATCTCTCTCTTACCTCTCTCTCACTGTCTTTCTCTCATTATATCCCTCTCCCTCACTTTTTCTCTCTCACTCTCTCTCACTCTCTCTCTCACACTCTCTCTCTTTCTCACTCGTGCTCGCTCTCTCACTTTCTTGCTCTCTATATCTCTCTCACTCTTACTCACTCACTCACTCTCGCTCATTCTCTCCCCTCCATCTCTCTTACTCATGCTCACGCTCTCTCTCTCTCTGTTGTTCTCTTTCTCATTCTGCCTCTATCTCCCCTTCTCTCTCCCTCTCTCTGGTTCTCTCTCTCTATCTATCTATCTCTCTCTCTTGCTCTCTCACACTCTCTCTTCCTCTCTCTCCCTCTCTCTCCCTTTCTCTCCCTCTCTCTTCCTCTCTCCTTTTCTCTCTCACTCTCTCTCTTATTCTCTCTCCCCCATTCTCGCTCTCTCTCCCTCTCTCTCTCACTCACTCTCTCGCTCACTCTCTCACTCTCTCTCTTTCTCTTTCCACCCCTCTCTATATCCTCGTTCTCTATCCCCCTCTCTCTCCCCTATCTCTCTCTCACTGTCTTTCTCTCATTCTGTCCCTCTCTCTCACTTTCTCTCTCTCACTCTCTCTCTATCACACTCACTTTCTTTCTCACTCTCGCTCGCTCTCTCACTTTCTTGCTCTCTTTATCTCTCTCACTCTTACTCACTCACTCACCCTCGTTCATTCTCTCCCCCCTTCTCTCTCACTCATGCTCACGCTCTCTCTCTCTCTGTTGTTCTCTTTCTCATTCTGCCTCTCTCTCCCCTTCTCTCTCCCTCTCTCTGGTTCTCTCTCTATCTATCTATCTCTCTCTCTTGCTCTCTCACACTCTCTCTTCCTCTCTCTCCCTCTCTCCCTTTCTCTCCCTCTCTCTTCCTCTCTCCTTTTCTCTCTCACTCTCTCTCTTATTCTCTCTCCCCCATTCTCGCTCTCTCTCCCTCTCTCTCTCACTCACTCTCTCGCTCACTCTCTCACTCTCTCTCTTTCTCTTTCCACCCCTCTCTATCTCCTCGTTCTCTATCCCCCTCTCTCTCCCCTATCTCTCTCTCACTGTCTTTCTCTCATTCTGTCCCTCTCTCTCACTTTCTCTCTCTCACTCTCTCTCTATCACACTCTCTTTCTTTCTCACTCTCGCTCGCTCTCTCACTTTCTTGCTCTCTTTATCTCTCTCACTCTTACTCACTCACTCACCCTCGCTCATTCTCTCCCCCCTTCTCTCTCACTCATGCTCACGCTCTCTCTCTCTCTGTTGTTCTCTTTCTCATTCTGCCTCTCTCTCTCCTTCTCTCTCCCTCTCACTCTCACTCTTTCTCTCTCTCTCTCTATCTCTCTCTCTCTCTCTCTTCCTCCCTATCTCTCTTTGTCTATCTCGCTCTCTCTCCCTCGCCCCTCTCACTTATTCTCTCTCTCCCTCTCCCCATCTCTCTCCCTCTGCCTCTCTCTAATACACTCTCTCTAACTCTCTCTCTCACCCTCACTCTCTTCCCCTCTCACGCACACACACAAACACACACTTTCTCCCCTATTCTATCCTCCTCTCTCTCCCTCTCTCTCACCCTCCCTCACTCTCTCCCTCTCCCTCTCTCTCACTCACTTTCACTCTCTCCCTCTCCTTCATTCTCTCCCCCTCTCTCACTCTCTCTTTCTCATTCACCCTTTCACTCCCTCTCTCTCTCTCACTCTCTCACACACCCTCTCTCACCCTCGCTTTCCCCTCTCTCTCACTCCCTCTCCCACACTCTCTCTCTCTGTCTCTCTCTCTCTCACTTACTCACACACTCTCTCTATCTCTCTCTCTTTGTCTCTCTCTATGTCCCCCCTCTCTCTCCCTCTCTCTCTCGCTCGCTCTCTTTCTCTCTCTCTATCTCTCTCGCACACACACACTCTCTCTCTCATTCTCTCCCTCTCTCTCACTCTCTCTCTCTCTCACTCACACTCTGTCCCCCTCCCACTCCCTTACACTCTCTCGCTTGCTCTCCCTCTGGCTTGCTCTCTTTATCTCTCACTCTCTCACTCTCTCTAACTCGCTCACTCTCGCTCTTTCTTTCTCCCTCTCTCCTCCTCTCATATTCTCTCCCTCTCTCTCACTCTCTCTCACTCACTCTCTCTCTCCGTCTCTCTCTTACTCTCTTCGCTTGCTCTAAATCTTTCTTCTTCTCTTTACCTCTCTCGCTCTCTCTCTTTCTCACTCACTCTCTCTCTCAAGTTCTCTCTCATTCTCTCATTCTCTCACACTCTCTCACTCACTCACTCTCTTGCTCTCTCTCTCCATCTCTCTCTTCCTCTCTCTCCCTCTCTGTCACTCATTCTCTCGCTGTTTCTCTCACACTCTCTCTCTTTCTCTCTCTCTCTCTCTCTTTCCCCCTCTTCTCTCCCCTCTCTCTCACTCTCTCTATCTCACTCACTGTCTCTCTCTCATTCTCTCCGTCTATCTATTTCTGTCTCTATCTATCTATCTATCTATCTATTTCTCTCTCTCTATCTCTCTGTCTCTCACTCACTCTCTCCCCCCTCTCTCCTTATCTTTCTCTCTCACTCACTTACTCTCTTAATCACTCATTGTCGCTCCCTATCACTCTCTCTCTCTTGCTCTCTCTCTCTATCTCTCCCTTTGTCTCTCTCTTTCTTTGCCTATCTATCTAGCTCTCTTTCTCATTCACACACACACACACACACAAACTCTCTCTCTCTCTCTTTCTCTCTCCCTCTCTCTCGCTTTCTTTCTGTCTGTCTCTCTCGCTCTCTTTCTCTCTCTCTATCTATCTATCTACTTATCTTCCTCTTTATCTCTCTCCTTTTATCTCTCTCTCTCTCCCTCTCTCTATCAATTTCTCTCTCTCTCACTCACTCTCTCTCTCGCTAGCTCACTATTTCTCTCTCTCACATACTCACTCTCTCACGTACTCATTCTAGCTACGTCTCACTCTCTCTCTCTCACTCACTATCTCTTTCTCCCTCCCCCTCTCTCTCCCTCACTCATTTTCTCTCTCTCACTCTCTCTCTTTCCCTCTCCCACTCACTTATTATATCTCTCTCTCTCTCTTTCTCTTTCTCTATCCCTTTGTCTATAAATCTATCTATCTATCTCTCTCCCCCTCACTCACTCACTCTCCCACTCACTCTCTCTCTTTTTCCCTTCCTCACTCACTCACTCTTTCACTCTCTCACTCTCCCACACTCTCTCTATCTCACTTTCTCTCCCCCTGTCTCTCTCTCTTTATCTATCTATCTATGTATCTATTTCTCTCTCATTCTCTCTTTCTCTCTCTCTCGATTTTCACTCTCTCCCTGTCTATCCCTCACTCTCTCACTTTCCCACACTCTTTCTATCTCACTCTCTCTCTGACCCTGTTTCTCTGTCTCTTTAACTATCTCTCTCTCTCACTCACTCAATTTCTCACTCTCTCACTCACTCACACACACACACACACACACACACACACACTCTCTCAATTTCTTCTCTCTCTCTCTCTCACTCACACTGTCTCTCTCTTTATCTCTCTCTCTCACTCACACACACACTCTCTCTCTCACTCACACACACACACACACACTCTATCTCTCACTCACACACACACACACACACTCTCTCTCTCTGTTTATCTCTTTCTCTCCTACTCACTCACTCGTCTCGCTTCGTCTCACTCTCTCTCTCACTCAATTACTCACTCTCGCTCTTTCTCTCCCTTTCTCGCTCTCTCTCTCACTCATTTTCACTCTCTCACTCACTCTCTCTCCCCTCTCCCACTAACTCGTTATCTCTCTCTCTTTCTCTCTCATTGTATTTCTCTATCCCGTTGTTTATCTATCTATCTATCTATCTCTCTCCCCCTCACTCACCCACTCTCCAGCTCACTCTGTCTCTTTGTCTCTCCCACCCTTACTTACTCTCTCACTCTCTCTCTATCTCACACTCTCTTTCCCCTTGTCTCTCTCTTTATC
>QANY01008712.1:563711-653582 GCA_003255025.1 Datisca glomerata
ATCTATCTCTCTCTCTCTCTCTCTCTCTCTCTCTCTCTCTCTTTATCTCTCTGTCTCTCACTCACTCACTCCTTATCTCTATCTCTCTCCTTATCTCTCTCTCTCACTCACGTACTCTCTCACTCACTCGTCGCTCCCTATCACTCTCTCTCCTTATCACGCTCTCTCTATCTCTCCCTTTCTCTCTCTTTCTTTGCCTATCTATCTATCTCTCTTTCTCATTCTCACTCACTCTCTCTCTGTCTCTCTCTTACTCTCTCACTCACTCGTTGCCACTCCCTCTCACTCTCTCTCTCTCGCTCTCTCACTCTCTCACTCTCCGAAACTCTCTCTATCTCACTCTCTGCCCCTGTCTCTCTGTCTCTTTAACTATCTCACTCATTCTCGCTCCATCTCACTCACTCTCTCTCACTCACTCTCGCTCTCACTTTCCCTCCCTCCCTCACTCTCTTTCTCTCTCACTCTCTCACTCTCACTCACTCTCACCCCCTCTCCCACTCACTCGTTATCTCTCTCTCTCTCTTTCTCTCTCTTTCTCTCTCTTTGTCTTTCTCTATCCCTTTGTCTTTCTCTATCCCTTTGTCTATCTATCTATCTATCTATCTATATATCTATCTCTCTCCCCCTCACTCACTCACTCTCCCACTCACTCTCTCTCTTTGTTTCTCCCTCACTCACTCACTCTTTCACACTCTCACTCTCCCACACTCTCTCTATCTCACACTCTCTCTCCCCCTGTATTTCTCCTTATCTGTCTATGTATCTATTTCTCTCTCTCTCTCTCTTTCTCTCTCTCTCAGTCTAGCTATTTATCTTTCTCTGTCTCTATCTCTCTGTCTCCCTTTATCTCTCTCTCTCTCTCACTCCCTTTCTCTATCTTTCTCTCTCTCTCTCCCTCTCTCTCTCTCTCACTCTCTCACTCTCTAACTCACTCGTTGTCACTCCCTCTCACTATCTCTCTTGCTCTCTCACTCTCTCACTCTCCCAAACTTTCTCTATCTCTCTCTCTCGCTCACTCACTCGCTCTCTCTATGTTTATCTCTCTCTCTCTCTCACTCACTTGCTCTCTCACTCTCTCACTGTTTATCTCTCTCTCAGTTACTTAATCTCTCGCTCTCTCACTGTTTATCTCTCTCTCACTCAATCACCCGCTCTTTCTCACTCTCTTTATCTCTCTCTCACTCACTCACACAATCTCTCACTCGTTGTTGCTCCCTCTTACTCTCTCTCTCGCTCTCTATCTCTCTCACGCTCTCTCACTCTCTCACTCTCCCACACACTCTCTATCTCGCTCTCTCTCTCTTTCTCAGTCTCTCTTTCTCTTTATCTATATATCTATCTGTCTATTTCTCTCTCTCTTTCTCTCTCTCTCTTTCATTCTCTCTTTCTCTCTCTTTAACTCTCGCACTTTCTCTGTTTATCTCTCTTTCTCTCTCACTCACGCTCTATTTCTCTCTCTGTTTTTCTCTCTCTCTCACCCTCTCTCTCTTTCTCTCTCTCTGTTTATCTCTCTCACTCACTCACTCATTCTCTCACTCACTCATTCTTGCTCCGTCTCACACACTCTCTCTCCCTCACTCTCTCTCTCTCTCTCACTCATTCTCTCTCTCTCTCTCTCACCCCTCTCACTCACTCGTTATCTCTCTCTCTCTCTCTCTCTTTCTCTCTCACTCTCTTTCTCTTTCTCTATCCCTCTAGCTATATATCTATCTATCTATCTATCTCCCCCTCACTCACTCACTCTCTTGCTCTCTTTCTCATTCTCTCTCTCTCTCCCCATCTCCCTCTCCCACTTACTCGTTCTCTCTCTCTCTCTCTCACTTTCTCTCTCCCTCTGAATCTCCCTCGCCCCCTCTCACTCTCTCTTTTACTTACTCTCTCCCCCTCTCATTCTCTCTTTCTCTCTCACTCTTTCACTCTCTCTCTTTGTCTCTCCCTCACTCACTCACTCTCTCACTCTATCACTCCCCCACATTCTCTCTCTTTGTCTATCTATCTATTTCTCTCTCTCTCTCTCACATTCTTTCTCTCTTTCTCTCTCTCTTTATCTATCTATCTATTTATCTCTCTCTCTATCTCTCTCTCTCTCTCACTCACTCACTCACTCACTCTCCGCTCACTCGTTGTCGCTCCCTTTCACTCTCTCTCTCACTCTCTCTCACCTTCTTTTGCTCTCTTTCTCTCCCTCTCACTCTCACTCTCTCTCTATCAATCTATCTCACTCTCTATCTCTCCTCTCTCTCACCCTCTTTCACTCTTTATCTCTCCCTCTCTTCAACCTCTCTCTCTCTCTCTCATTTTCTTTCTCTCTCTGTCTCTCTCTGTCTCTCACTCACTCACACACTCTCTCTCTCCCACTCTCTCTTTCTCTCTCTCTCTCTGTCTATCTATCTATCTATCTCTCCATCTCTATCTATCTATCTATTTATCTATCTATCTACCTCTCTTTCTCACGCTCTCTCTCATCAACTCACTCTCTCGCTCTCTCCCCCTCCTATGCTCTCTCTCCTTCCATCGCTCTCCCTCCCTCGCTCTCTCTTTCTCACTCATTTTCTCTCTCTCACTCTCTCTCTCTACCCCTCTACCACGCACTTGTTCTCTCTCTCTCTCGCTCTCTCTTTTTCTTTCTCTATCCCTTTGTCTATATATCTATCTATCTATCTATCTCCCCATCACTCACTCACTCTCTCGCTCTCTCTCTCTCTTCTTCTCCCTCTCCCACTCCCTCGTTCTCTATCTCTCTATCACTTTCTCTCTCCCTCTCAATCTCCCTCTCCCCCCTTCATTCTCTCTCTTTTACATGCTCTCTCTCCCCCTCTCATTCCCTCTGTCTCACTCTCTCTCTTTGTGTCTCCCTCACTCTTTCACTATCCCACACACTCTCTATCTCACTCTCTCTCTCCCCTTGTCTCTCTCTTTATCTTTCTATCCATCTATCTAGCTATTTCTCTATCTTTCTTTCTCTATCTCTCTCTCTCTCTCTTTTTCTCTCTCTATCTATCTATCTATTTATCTCTCTCCGTCTCTCTCACTCTCTTTATCTCTCTCTGACTCACTCTCTCTTTCACTCTCTTTCTTTATTTCTCTCCATCTCTATCTATCTATCTCTTTCACTCTCTCGCTCTCTCTCTCCCTCCCTCGCTCTCTCTACAACCCTTGCTCTCTCTCCCTCACTCATTTTCTCTCTCGCACTCTCTCTCTCTTCCCCTCTACCACCCACTTGTTCTCTCTCTCTCTGACGCTCTCTCATTTTCTTTCTCTATCCCTTTGTCTATATATCTATCTATCTATCTCCCCATCACTCACTCACTCTCTCGCTCTCTCTCTCTTCTTCTCCCTCTCCCACTCCCTCGTTCTCTATCTCTCTATCACTTTCTCTCTCCCTCTCAATCTCCTTCTCCCCCCTTCATTCTCTCTCTTTTACATGCTCTCTCTCCCCCTCTCATTCCCTCTGTCTCACTCTCTCTCTTTGTGTCTCCCTCACTCTTTCACTATCCCACACACTCTCTATCTCACTCTCTCTCTCCCCTTGTCTCTCTCTTTATCTTTCTATCCATCTATCTAGCTATTTCTCTATCTTTCTTTCTCTATCTCTCTCTCTCTCTCTTTTTCTCTCTCTATCTATCTATCTATTTATCTCTCTCCGTCTCTCTCACTCTCTTTATCTCTCTCTGACTCACTCTCTCTTTCACTCTCTTTCTTTATTTCTCTCCATCTCTATCTATCTATCTCTTTCACTCTCTCGCTCTCTCTCTCCCTCCCTCGCTCTCTCTCTACCACCCTTGCTCTCTCTCCCTCACTCATTTTCTCTCTCGCACTCTCTCTCTCTTCCCCTCTACCACCCACTTGTTCTCTCTCTCTCTCTGACGCTCTCTCATTTTCTTTCTCTATCCCTTTGTCTATATATCTATCTATCTTTGTCCCTCCCCATCACTCACTCACTCTTTCGCTCTCTCTCTCTCTCCCTCTCCCTCTCCCACTCACTCATTTTCTATCTCTCTATCACTTTCTGTCTCTCTCTATCTCCCTCTCCCCCCTTAATTCTCTCTCTTTTACTCACTTTCTCTCTCTCTCTCAATCTCTCACACTCTCTCTTTGTGTCTCCCTCACTCACTCAGTCTCTCACTATCTCACTCTCCCACACGCTCTCTATCTCACTCTCTTTATCTTTCTTTCCATCTATCTATCTATTACTCTCGCTCTATCTCGCTCTCTCTCTCTCTCTCTCTCTATATNTATATTTATCTCTCTCTATCTCTCTCTCTATCTCTCTCTATGACTCACTCTCTCTTTCTTTATCTCTTTCTCTCTCTCACTCATTCATTCTCGCTCCCTCTTACTCTCTCTCTCGCTCTCGCTCTCTCGATCTCTCTCTCTCTTGCTCTATCACTCTCTCACTCTCCCACACACTCTCTATCTCACTCTCTCTCCCACTATCTTTCTTTCACTTTGTCTATCTATCTATCTATTTCTCTCTCACTCTCTCTTTCTCTCTCTCACTCTTTCACGCTCTCTGTTTATCTCTCTCTCTCTCTCACTCACTCACTCTCTTTGTCTATCTATCTATCTAGCGATCTATATCTAGTTCGCTCTCTCTCTTTGTCTATCTATTAGTCTATCTCTCACTCACTCTCTCTGCTCTCTCTCTCTTTGTCTAACAATCTCTCTCTCTTTCTCCCTCTACTCTCTCCCCCTCTCCCTCCCTCTTTCTCAGTCTCACTCTTTCTCTGACTCTATCTCACACACTCTCTCTCTCTTTCACTCTCTCTAAATCTCTCTCTCCCCCTCCCATTCTTTCTCTCTTTTACTCACTCTCTCTCTCCGCCTCTCATTCTCATTCACTCTCTCTCACTTTCTCTCTACCTCTCTATCTCTCACTCTTACTCTTTGACTCTCTCTCTTTCTCTTTGTTGCTCTCCACCTCCCTCTCTCTCTCCCTCAATCTCTTCCTCTCTCTCACTTTCTATCTCTCCCTCTCTCTCAAACTCTCTCTCTATCTCACTCTATTTTATTCTCTCTCTATCTCAAACTCTCTCTCTTTCTCTCTCTCTCACTCACTCATTCTCTCATAGAATTTTTGTCTGTGATTTAGCTGGATTGTGTGCCTGTCTCTGCTTCATTGTTTACACCTTTTATAAAATAGATGTTCTTTTTGTCCTCCCTCATTTTACACTTGTGGGTTTGAAAAAAGAACATGTCTAAAGCAGGTGCATGCGAGAAGCTCTCTCCTATGAAGCTGGTTGGCTCATTAAAGAAGATGGCACCACCTACCACAAGTTTTTTGCTTGTCTGTTTTGTTTTCTACTTGGTGATTTTATTCAGTTTATCGATTTAGAGATGTGTTGATGTTTCTTCTAGATTTTTTTTGTTGGTGTTGTTCTTCCTTTTTTTGGGTATTACTCCAAATTATTGACGGTGTATTTGATTTCTCAAACCTAGATGTGTGAAATACTTATGTAGCATTGTTAACTTGTCGTCTCATGTCTAAGTTTCTCAATCTTTTGGTGCATGTGGGGGGTGCTCTCATGGAGGTAGATGCTTTCGAAATGGTGAATTTTTTTTCTTTATTATAAAAAGTTTAATTGTTATATTAGTTCTATTGTTATATAAATTTTAATTGTTATATAAGTTCTATTGTTACTAATACTGTTGTTACTATTATATATGTTTTACTGTTATCCTCTGTTTTTAGCAAAACCTTGCAAATTGGTACCACATTTTCCTCTATTCTGATTGTCATTATTCTTTAAGGAAATTAAGGACATGGCTAAAAAAGTAATATTAGCTTCATTTTCTTGATCATGAAAATTTCAAAAGTAAGGACGATTTTATTCAAAATTACAAGAACCTTAGTTCATTTAATGAGATAGAGGTAATTTTTTGTTGATTCTTCTGGCTTCCTTCTATCTGCATGAAGAATGTCGTTTCATTTGTATTTGTTCTCTCATTTGGGTTCTTTTAAGTTGCTAATCTACATATGGAATTAAGGCCTCACATTCTCTGAAGAGTGATCAAGGATATGGAGAAGTCCTTGCCTCCCAAAATTTTTTATTCTCTCTCTCCTTGTCTCTCTCCCTCTCTCACTATCTCTCTCATTTTGTCTATCTCACTCCTTCTCTCACTATCTCACTCTCTCTCTCTCTCACACACTCACTCTCGCTCTTTCTCACTCCCTCTCTCTCTTATTCACTCTCTCGCTCTCTTTCTTTCTTTCTTTATCTCCCTCACTCACTAATTTAATCTCTCTCTCTCTCATGTGCTTTCTCTCTCTCTCTCTCTCTTGCTCTCACACCCTCTCTCTCTCCTTCCCCTCTCTCTCCCCCTCATTCTCTTTCTGTTTCGCTCTCCTTCCCCTCTCTCCCCCTATCTCTTCCTCTCTCTCTCTCTCGGTCTCCCTCTCTCTCTCTTACCCTATCTCTCTCTTACTCTCTCTCGCTCGCTCTCCCTCTTTCTTCTTCTCTCTATCTCTCTCTCACAAACTCTCTCTCTCTTTGTCTCTCTCTCAAGTTCTCTCTCACTCTCCCACTCTCTTTCTCTCACTCGTTAACTCTCACTAGCTCACTCTCGCTCTTTCTCTCTCCCTTTCTCTCCTTCTCTCTCCCTCTCTCCCCATCTCTTTGATTCACTCCCTCTCTCTCACTCATTCTCTCACTCTCTCTCTCCATCTCTCCCCTTCTCTCTCTCTGTCTCTCCCTTTCTCTATCTCGTTCTCTCTGACCCTTCTCTCCCTAATATCGCTCGCTCTCTCTCTCTTTCTCCCTCTCCCCCCTCTCTCTCTATCTCTCTCTCTCTGTATCTCTATCTCCCTCTCTCTCCATCCCCCTCGCTCTCTCTCTCTCCCTCTCTCTCCCTCTATCTCTTTGACTCATTCTCTTATTCTCTCTCAATCTTCTCTCCCTCAATCTCGTTCTCTCTCTCTGTCTCTCTCTCTATCTCTCTTCTCTCTCTATCTCTCATTTTCTCTCACTGATCACTACCTCAATCTCTCTCTCTCTCTCAACCTCACTCTTAATCTCTCTCCCCCCCAGACACTTGTTTTCTATCTCTCTCTATCTCTCATTCTCTCTCGCTCTTTTCTCTTAATATTTCTCTTCACTCTCTCTCGCACTCTCTCTATCTCTTTCTCTCTCTCGTTCTCTCTGACTCTTCTCTCCGTCTATCTTGCTCTCTCCCCCTCTCTTTCTCTCTCTGTCTCTCTGTCTCTAACACTCCCTGCCTCTCTCTCTCTCTCTCTCACCCTCTCACACTCTCTCTCACTCTCTCTAGTTCTCTCTCCTTCTCTCTCTCCCTCTCTCTATCTTTCTCGCTCTCCCACTCTCTCTTTCCCTCTCACCCTCTCTCTCTCTTTCTCACTCTTGTTCTCTCTGACTCTTCTATCTACCTAACTCACTCTCTCTCTCTCTCTGTCTCACTCATTCCCTCTGACTCTTCTCTCCCCCAATCTTACTCTCACTTTCTCCCTCTCTCCCCCATCTCTCTATCTCTCTCTCTATCTACCTCTCTCTCACTCTCACTAGTTCTCTCTCTCACTCTCTCTCTTTCTCTCACTCTCCTTCTCTCCCTCTCTAACCCTCGCTCTCTTTCTTTCTCTCGTTCTGTCTCATTCTCTCTCGCATTCTCTCTCTCACTGTCTTTCTCTCACTCTTCTGCTCTCACTCTCTCTCATTCTCTCTTGCTCTTCTCTCTCTCTCTCTCTTTCTCTCTCACTCTCTCACTCTCCTTCTCTCTCTCACTCTCACACTCTCTCTCTCTCCCTCACTCACACATTCGCTCTCCCTCTCTCTCACTCATTCCCTTTCACTCTTTACTCACCCCCTCTCTCTCCCTCACTTTTTTACTCTTTCACTATCTCTCATACTCCCTCGCACTTCTCTCACCTTGTCTCTCTCTCTCACTCTCTCCCTCTTTAAATCTCCATCTTTATTGCTATCTCTCAATCTCTCCCTCTCTATCTCGCTCTCTCTCTCCCTCTCTTCCTCTCTCCGTCCCTCTCCCTCTCTATCGATCTCTATCTCTCTCTAACTCTATCTCTGTCTCCCTCTCTCTCTAGTTCTCTCTCTTTTTCTCTCTCTCTCACTCCTTCACTCTCTCCCTCTCTCTCTCCTTCTCTTTCGCACTCTCCCTCACTCTCCCTCTCCCCCTCTCTCCCTTGCTCTCTCCCTCTCTCTTTCTTTCTCTCATTCTCTCTCTCTCTCACTCTCTTTCTCTCACTCTTTCGCTCTCACTCTCTCTCTCATTCTCTCTTGCTTCTCTTTCTCTCTCTCTCTCTCACACACTTTCACTCTCTTTCTCTCTTTCTCTCTCTCTCACTCTCTCTCCCTCACTCACACATTCACTCTCTCTCTCTCACTCATTCCCTTTCACTCTTTACTCACCCTCTCTCTCTCTCAGCTCTCTCTCTCACTCACTCACTCTTTCACTCTTTTATTATCTCTCATACTCACTCACACTTCTCTCACCCTGTCTCCCTCATCTCTCTCTCTCACTCTCTCTCCCTCTCTCCCTCTTTAATTCTCCATCTTTATTGCTATCTCTCAATCTCTCCCTCTCTATCTTGCTCTCTCTCCCTCTCTTCCTCTCTCCCCCCCGTTCCCTCTCTATCTCTCCTTCTATCTCTATCTCTCTCCCTCCCTCTCTGTCTAGTTCTCTCACTTTCTCTCTCTCTCCCTCACTCCTTCACTCACTCCTTCACTCACACTCTCTCTCTCTCTCTCTCTCTCTCTCATTCTCCCTCTCTCCCTCTCTCCCTCCCATGCTCTCTCCCTCTCTCTTTCTTTCTCTCATTCTTTCTTACTCTCACTCTTTTACTCACCCCCTCTCTCTCTCACTCACTTTTTCCCTCTTTCACTATCTCTCATACTCCCTCGCACTTCTCTCACCTTCTCTCTCTCATATCTCTCTCTCACAGACACACACACACTCTCTCTCCCTATTTAATTCTCCATCTTTATTTCTATCTCTCAATCTCTCGCTCTCTATCTTGCTCTCTCTCTCTCTCTCCTTCTCTTCCTCTCTCCCTCCCTAACACTCTCTATCTCTCTTTATCTCTCTCTGTCTATCTCCCTCTCCCTTTCTTTCTCTCATTCTCTCTCACACTTCTCAGCCTAAATCTCACACACCCTCTCTCTTTTTCTCTCTCTCTCTTTCTCTCTCTCTCTCTCTCTCTTTCTCGTTCTCCCTCTCTCTCCCTTTTCTCTCTATCTCTCTCACCCTCTAACACTCTTTCCCAGTCTCCTTTGTTCTCTCTCTCTCACACACACACACACTATCTCTCTATCGTGCTCACTCTATCCCTCTCTCTCTCTCTCTCTCTCTCTCTCTCTCGTTCTCTTTGACTCTTCTCTCCCCCTAACACACATAGTCTCTCTCTCTCTCCCTCTCTCTCTTTCTCTCTCCCATTCTCTCTTACTCTGCTCTCCCCTATCTTACTCTCTCTGTCTCCCACTCTCTCCCTCCCTCTCTCTCTATATCTCTCTCTCCCGCTCTATCTATCTCGATCTTCCATTCTCTCCCTCTCTAGTTCTCTCTCTCTCTCTCACTATCTCTCATTCTCTCTCTCTCTTTCTCCCTCTCTCTCTCTTTCATTTCCTCGTTCTCTCTCACTCTCTCTCGCTCTCTCTCTCTCTCTCTCACTCTCTTTCTCTCACTCTTTCGCTCGCACTCTCTCTCTATCATTCTCTCTTGCTCTTCTCTCTCCCTCTCTCACTCTCTCACTCTCTTTCTCTCTCTCTCTCTCTCACTCTCTCTCACTCACACATTCGCTCTCTCTCTCTCTCACTCGTTCCCTTTCGCTCTTTACTCACCCTCTCTCTCTCCCTCACTCACTCTTTCACTATCTCTCATACTCCCTCGCACTTCTCTCACCTTGTCTCTCTCATCCCTCTCTCTCTCACTCTCTCCCACTCTCTCCCTCTTTAATTCTCCATCTTTATTGCTATCTCTCAATCTCTCCCTCTCCATCTCCCTCTCTCTCTCCCTCTCTTCCTCTCTCCCACCCTCTCCCTCTCTATCTCTCTTTATTTCTCTCTCTCTCTATCTCTATCTCTCTCTCTCTCCCTCTCTGTCTAGTTCTCTCTCTTTTTCTCTATTTCTCTCTCTCGTTCTCTCACACACTCTCTTTCCCATCCCTCTCTCTCCCCTTCTCTCTCACTCTTTTACTCACCCTCTCTCTCTCTCACTCACTCTTTCCCTCTTTCACTATCTCTCATACTCCCTCGCACTTCTCTCACCTTGTCTCTCTCATCTCTCTCTCTCACAGACACACACACACACTCTCTCTCCCTATTTAATTCTCCATCTTTATTTCTATCTCTCAATCTCTCGCTCTCTATCTTGCTCTCTCTCTCTCTCTCCTTCTCTTCCTCTCTCCCTCCCTAACACTCTCTATCTCTCTTTATCTCTCTCTGTCTATCTCCCTCTCCCTTTCTTTCTCTCATTCTCTCTCACACTTCTCAGCCTAAATCTCACACACCCTCTCTCTTTTTCTCTCTCTCTCTCTCTTTCTCGTTCTCCCTCTCTCTCCCTTTCTCTCTATCTCTCTCACCCTCTAACACTCTTTCCCACTCTCCCTAGTTCTCTCTCTTTCTCTCTCACACACTCTCTCTTTCTCTCTCTCTCTCTCTATCATGCTCGCTCTCTCTCTCTCTCTCTCTCTCTCGTTCTCTATGACTCTTCTCTCCCCCTAACACACATAGTATCTCTCTCCCTCTTTCTCTTTCTCTCTCCCATTCTCTCTTACTTTTCTCTCCCCTATCTTACTCTCTCTCTGTCTCCCACTCTCTTCCTCCCTCTCTCTCTCTCTCTCTCCCGCTCTATCTATCTCGATCTGCCATTCTCTCCTTCTCTAGTTCTCTCTCTCTCACTATCTCTCATTCTCTCTCTCTTTCTCACTCTCCCTCACTCTCCCTCTCTCTCCCTCGCTCTCTCCCTCTCTCTCTCTTTCATTTCCCCGTTCTCTCTCTCTCTCTCTCTCGCTCTCTCTCTCTCTCTCACTCTCTGTCTCTCACTCTTTCGCTCGCACTCTCTCTCTATCATTCTCTCTTGCTCTTCTCTTTCCCTCTCTCACTCTCTCACTCTCTTTCTCTCTCTCTCTCTCTCACTCACACATTCGCTCTCTCTCTCTCTCTCTCTCACTCGTTCCCTTTCGCTCTTTACTCACCCTCTCTCTCTCTCTCACTCACTCTTTCACTATCTCTCATACTCCCTCGCACTTCTCTCACCTTGTCTCTCTCATCTCTCTCTCACTCTCTCTCCCTCTCTCCCTCTTTAATTCTCCCTCTTTATTGCTCTCTCAATCTCTCCCTCTCCACCTCCCTCTCTCTCTCCCTCTCTTCCTCTCTCCCTCCCTCTCCCTCTCTATCTCTCTTTATCTCTCTCTCTCTATCTCTATCCCTCTCTCTCCCTCTCTGTCTAGTTCTCTCTCTTTTTCTCTCTTTCTCTCTCTCATTCTCTCACACACTCTCTTTTCCATCCCTCTATCTCCCCCTCTCTCTCTCACTTTCTTTCTCTCATTCTCTCTCGCTCTTCTCACTCTCAATCTCAATCTCTCTCTTTCTCTCTCTAGTTCTCTCTCTCTCTCGCTCTCTCTCTCTCACTCTCTTTCTCCCACTCTTTCACTCGCACTCTCTCACTCTCTCACTCTCTCACTCTCTCTCTCACTGACACATTAACTCTCTCTCACTCACTCGTTCTCTTTCACTATTTACTCACCCTCTCTCTCTCATCTCTCTCTCTCTCTCACTCACTCTTTCACTCTTTCACTATCTCTCATATCTCCCTATCAATTCTCTCACCCTGTCTCTCTCATCTCTCTCTCTCTCTCTCACTCTCTCTCCCTCTCTCCCTCTTTAATTCTCCATCTTTATAACTATCTCTCTATCACTCCCTCTCCATCTCCCTCTCTCTCTCCCTCTCTTCCTCTCTCCCTCCCTCTCCCTCTCTATCTCTCTTTATCTCTCTCTCCCTCTCTGTCTAGTTCTCTCTCTTTTTCTCTCCTTCTCTCTTTCGTTCTCTCTCTCGTTCTCTCACACACACTCTCTCCCATCCCTCTCTCTCCCCTTCTCTCTCTCACTTTCTTTCTCTCATTCTCTCTCACTCCACTCACCCTCAATCTCAATCTCTCTATCATTCTCTCTCTCTAGTTCTCTCTCTCTCCCTCTCTTGCTCTCTCTTTCTCGTTCACCCACTCTCTCCCTTTCTCCCTCTCTCTCTCCCCTCTCTATCTCTCATTCTCTCTCGCTCTTCTCTCTCAATATTTCTCATAACTCTCACCCTCTCTTCTCTCCATCTATCTTGCTCTCTCTCCCTCTCCTTCTCTCTCTCTCTATCTTTATCTCTATCTCTCCCTACCTCTCTCTCTATCTCTCTCACCCTCTCACACACACTCTCTCTCTCATTCTCTTTGACTCTTCTCTCCCCCTAAGTCTCTCTCTCTCTATCTCTCTCTCTGACTCTTCTCTCCCCTATCTTACTCTCTCTCTTTCACCCTCTCTCCCCCCACTCTCTCTCTCTACCTCTGTCTATCTCTATCTACCTCTCTCTCTCCCTCTCTCTAGTTCTCTCTCTCTTTCACTCTCTCTCTCTCACTCTTGTCTCTCTCTCTTTCTCACTATCCCCCACTCTCTCTCACTCGCTCTCTCCCTCTTTCTCTTTCTATCTCTCGTTCTCTCTCACTCTCTCTCGCGCTCTCTCTCTATCTCTCTCTCACTCTCATTCTCTCACTCTTTCACTCTCACACTCTCTCCCATTCTCTCTTGCTCTTCTCTCTCCCTCTCTCTCACTCTCTCACTCTCTTTCACTCTCTCACTCTCACTCTCTCACTTTCACTCACTCACTCACACATTCGCTCTCTCTCTCTCACCCATTCCCTTTCTCTCCCTCTATCACGCTCTCTCTCCCTCATTTTTATGCTTTCTCTCTCTTTCTCTCCCACTCTTTCACGCTCTCTCTCATTCTCTCTCGCTATTCCCTCTCCATCTCTCTCTCTCTCTATCTTTTCTCTCTCTCTCTCTCTCACTCACTCACTCTTTCACTCTTTCACTATCTCTCATACTCCCTCGCACTTCTCTCACCCTGTCTCTCTCATCTCTCTCTCTCCCTCTCTCTCTCTCTCTCACTCTGTCTCCCTCTGTAATTCTCCATCTTTACTGCTATCTTTTAATCTCTCCCTTTCCATCTCGCTCTCTCTACCTCTTTTCCTCTCTCCCTCCCTCTCCCTCTTTATCTCTCTTTATCTTTCCCTCTCCCTCTCTATATCTCTCTCTCTCCCTCTCACTCTAGTTCTCTCTCTTTTTCTCTCTTTCTCTCTCTCGTTCTCTCACACACTCTCTCTCATCCCTCTCTTTCTCCCTCTATCTCTCTCTCTCTTTCTTTCTCTCATTCTCTCTCACTCTACTTTCCCCCAATCTCACTCACTCTCTCACTTTCTCTCTATAGTTCTCTCTCTCCCTCTCTCCCTCTCTCTCCCCCTCTCTCTATCTTCTCTCCCTCTCTCTCCCCTCTCTCTAGTTCTCTCTATATCTCTCATTCTCTCCCTCCCCCTCTCTCTAGTTCTCTCTATCTCTCTCTCTCTCTCTCCTCATCTCTCTCCCCCTCTCTCTCTTTATTTATCTCATTCTCTCTCACTCTTCTCTCCCTCTATCTTGCTCTCTCTCACTCTTACTCTTTCTCTCTCTTTCTCTCCCACTCTTTCGCTCTCTCTCTCTCATTCTGTCTCACTCTTCTTTCCTTCTATCTTACTCCCAATCTCTCTCTCACTCACACACATACACACACTCTCTCTCTCACTCATACCCTCTCGCTCCTCGCTCACCCTCTCCCTCTCTCTCATCTCTCTCTCACTCACTCACTCTCTCTCTCACTCACTCTCTCTCTCTCTCTCTCTCACTCACTCTTTCCATCTTTGACTATCTCTCATTCTCCCTCGCTCTTCCCTCACCGTCTCTCTCATCTCTCTTTCTCACTCTCTCTATCTCTCCCTCATTCCCTTTCTCTCCCTTACTCCTTCTCTATCTCTCCATATCTTTCTCTCTTGTTCTCACTCTCACTCTCGCTCTCTCTCACTCTCGCTCTCTCTAGTTCTCGCTCTCTCTCTACCTCTCTTTTTGTATCTCTCTCCCTCTCTGTCTTACTCTCTCTCTCTTACTCTCTCTCTATCTATCAATAATTCGCTCTCTATCTCACTCCCCCTCCCTCACTCTCTCTCTCCTTCTATCGGTCTCTCAATCTCTCTTTATCCCTTTCTCTTTCTCATTCTCACTCCCTTCTACTCTCTCCCACACTTTCTCTATATCTCTCTCTCTCTTTCTCTCCCTCACCCTCTCTTTCTTTCTCCCTCTCTCACTCTCTCTCTCTCTTTCTCTCTCACTCTCTTTCTCTTTCTTGCTCTCCCTCTCCCTCTCCCTCTCTGCCTCTCTCTCTATCTCTCTCTCATCCTCTCTGACTCTTCTCTCTCTTTATCTCGCTCTCTCTCTTTCTCCCTCTCTATCTTGCTTTCTCTCTTTCTCCCTCTCTCTATCTCTATCTCTCTCTCCCTCTCTCTATCTTTCTCTCCCTCCTTCTCATATTCTCTCTCTCTTTCTCCCTCTTTTTCTCTGACACTTCTCTCCCTCTATCTCTCTCGCTCTCTCTCTTTCTCCCTCTCTCTCCCTCTCCCTCTCTCTGTATCTCCATCTCTCTCTCCCTCCCTCTCTCTCTAGTTCTCTCTTTTTCTCTCTTTTTGCCTCTCGTTCACTTTCACTCTCTCTGTTTCTTGCCCTCTCTCTCCCCCTCTCTCTACCTCTCTCTCTCGCTTTCTCTCTCTCGTTCTCTCTGACTCTTCTCTCCCTCAATCATGCTCTCTCTCTTTCTTCCTCTCTCCCTCTCTCTCTATCTAAAAGTTAGAAAACAGTTTCAACATCTAGTTATTTAAACGTAGTAATTAGGTTTTGTGGACATTGGAAAATGATGAATATTAACTATAAATGGATAATTAGGTAAATTAAGCGTGTGTTGGCAGTTTGAAACCATCATACAAATGTTTTCAATTCCAACTTAAACACTAACATCAACTAAAAACCATACTGCGTTCTTTGTAAAAAAAATCATACTATTGAACCATTTCACTACAATGTGTAAAGTGATAAGTTTAATTGCTAAAAGGTATTTCAGTCTTTTACACTAGTTGTCAGGTGTTTAGTTAGCTTGTATATAGTTTGGTTCTTCAGGTTTTGTTAGTGAGCTTTTCTCTATCACTTTGTCTATCTATCTATCTATCTATCTCTCTCCCCCCACTCACTCACTCTCCCACTCACTCTCTCTCTTTGTCTCTCCCTCCTTCACTCACTCTCTCACTCTTCCACACTCTCTCTATCTCTCTCTCCCCCTGTCTCTCTCTTTATCTATCTATGTATCTATTTCTCTCTCTCTCCCTCTTTCACTTTCTCTCTCTCTCTCTTTCTCTCTCTATCTATCTATTACTCTTTCTATCTCTATCTCTCTCTCTGTCTCTCTTTATCTCTCTCTCTCACTCACTTACTCCATCCTTCTTTCTCTCTCTCTCTCTCTCTCTCTTTCTTTATCTCTCTCCCTCTAACCCATTCGTTGTTGCTCCCTCTCACACACACTCTCTCTCGCTCTCTCACTCACTCGCTCTCTCTATGTTTATCTCTCCCTCTCTTACTCAGTCTCTCTCTTTCTCTCCGTTTATCTCTCACTCACTCACTCACTCGTTCTCGCTTAGTCTCACTCTCTCTCTCTCTCTCACTCAATTACCTTCTATTTCTCTCTCTTTCTCTTTATCTCTCTCTCCCTCACTCACTTACTCTCTGTTTATCTCTCTCCCTCTCACTCACTCACTCTCTCACTCACTCGTTCTCACTCCGTCTCACTCTCTCACTCTTTCTCTCTTTCTCTCTCACTCACTCACTCTCTCGCTCTCTCTCTCCCTCCCCCACTCTCACTCCCTCGCTCGATTTCTCTCTCTCACTCTCTCTCTCCCCCTCTCCCACTCACTCGTTATCTCTCTCTCTCTCACTCTTTCTCCCCCTCTCCCATTCAATCGTTATCTCTCTCTCTCTCTCTCTCTCTCTCTCTCTTTCTCTATCCCTTTGTCTATATGTCTATCTATCTCTCTCTCCCCCTAACTCACTCACTCTCTCACTCTCTCTCTCCCGCACTCTATCTCTCCCTCTCCCACTAACTAGTTCCATGTCTCTCTCTCACTTTCTCTCTCTCTCTCAATCTCCCTCTTCGCCCTCTCATTCCCTCTCTTTTACTTTGTCTCTCCCCCTATCATTCTCTCTCCCGCTCTCTCTCTCTCTCTCTCAATTTTCACTCTCTCGCTGTCTATCCCTCACTCTTTCACTTTCCCACACTCTCTCTATCTCACACTCTCTCTCTGCCCCTGTTTTTCAGTCTCTTTAACTATCTCTCTCTCTCACTCACTCAATTTCTCTCTCTCACTTTCTTTCTCTCTCACTCACTCACTCTCACTCACTCTCTCTCTCTTTCTCTCTCTCTCTCTCTTTATCTCTCTCTCTCTCTCACTCACACACACACTCTCTCTATTTATCTCTCTCTCTCTCCTACTCACCCACTCGTTCTCGCTCCGTCTCACACTCTCTCTCTCACTCACTCTCGTTCTCTCTCTCTCTCTCGCTCGCTCTCTCTCACTCTCTCTCACTCATTTTCTCTCTCTCCCCCTCTCCACTCACTCGTTATCTCTCTCTTTGTCTTTCTCTATCCCTTTGTCTATGATAGAGAGAGTGTGAGAGATAGGGAGAGAGAGATAGAGAGAGTAAGAGTGGGAGAGAGAGTTAGAGAGAGTGTGTGTGAGATAGAGAGCAACTGTGAGAGATAGGGATAGTGAGAGTGGGAGAGAGAGTGAGAGAGAGAGAGAGAGTGAGGTAGAGAGAGAGTAAGTGAGAGAGAGAGGGGGAGAGAGTGAGAGAGAGAGGGAAAGAGTGAGGTAGAGAGAGAGTGAAAGTGAGTGAGTGAAAGTGAGAGAGAGATAGATACAAAGAGAGAAGGAGAGAGGGAGAGAGAGTGAGAGAGAGATGAGAGAGAGAAATAGAGCGAGATAGAGAGAGTGAGGAAAAAGGAGACAATTAGAGAGAAAGAGAACTAGAGAGAGCGAGAGAGAGAGGGAGATAGATTGCGAGAGGGACAGAGAGACAGGAAAATAGTGAGAGAGAGAGAAGGAGAGAGTGAGAGATAAACAAAGAGAGAGGGAGATAGGGAAAGGGAGAGAGAGAGACGGGAGGGAGAGAGAGCGGGAATAAGAGAGAGTGGGAGAGAGTGTGTCAGATAAAGAGAGAAAGTGAGAGAGAGAGGGAGAGAGAGGGGGATAGAGAAAGGGAGAGAGAGAGTGATTTGAGTGAGAGACGGAAAGAGAGAGAGAGAGAGAACAAGTGGAGGTAGATAGAAAGAGAGAGTCAGGGAGAGAGAGACTGAGATAGATAGAAAGTTTGAGAGATAGAGAGAGTGTGAGAGAGAGAATGAGTGAGAGAGAGAGAGTAAGAGAGAGAGAGAGAATGAGTGAGAGAGAGAGCGGGAGAGAGAATACAGAGGGATAGAGAGCAAGCGGGGGGGAGTGAGCTAGAGAGAGAGAGGGAGAGAGAGAATGTGTGAGATAGAGTGAGAGCGAGAGATAGAGAGGGAGAGAGAGGGGGATAGAAAGAGGTAGAGAGTGAGAGAGCAGGAGAGAGAGAGAGTAAACAAGAGAGAGAGAGAGAGAGAGAGAGAGAGAGAGAGAGAGAGAAAGTCTGGGGCAGAGTGAGAGAGACAGAGAACGAGAGAGAGAGTAGGGGATAGAGAAAGGGAGAGAGAGTAGGAGAGAGAAAGAGAGTAGGAGAGAGAGAGTGTGAGAGAGATAGGGAGAAAGAGAGTGACAGAGAGAGATAGTCAGAGAGAGAGGGAGAGTGTGAGTGAGAGAGAGTGAGAGAGATAGAGAGGGTGAGTGAGAGAGAGAGGGAGAATATAGAGAGAGAGGGGGGAGAGAGAATGGGGGAGAATGAGCGAGATAGAGAGAGAGAAAGGGTAGAGAGAGTGTGTGAGATAAAGAGAGAGCGAGAGAGAGGGAGAGATAGAGGGAGAGAGAGTAAGAAAATGAGTGATAGAGAGAGAGTGAGAGATAGGGAGATAGAGATAGAGAGAGAGAGAGCAAGAGAGGGAGAGAGTGTGTGAGATAGAGAGCGAGTGTGGGAGATAGGGATAGAGAGAGTGAGAGAGAGAGGGAAATAGTGATGGAGAGAGAGTGAGTGAGAGAGAGGGGGAGAGAGAGAGAGAGGGTGACAGAGAGAGAGAACAAGAGAGTGAGTGAGTATTTGAGAGAGAGATAGTGAAAGTGAGTGAGTGAGAGACAGATAGTGAGTGAAACTTAGAGAGAGACAGTGACAGAGAGAAGGAGGGAGGGAAATAGAGTGAGAGAGAGACGGAGAGAGAGAAATAGAGTGAGATAGAGGGAGAGTGAGGAAGAAGGAGACAATGAGAGAGATAGAGAACTAGAGAGAGCGAGAAAGACAAGGAGATAGAGTGAGAGAGAGGGACAGAGATAGAGAGAGGGAAATAGTGAGAGAGAGAAGGAGAGAGTGAGAGACAAATAGAGAGAGGGAGATAGGGAAAGTGATAGAGAGAGACGGGAGGGAGAGAGAGCGGGAATGAGAGAGAGAGGGAGAGAGATAGCACAAGCGAGAGAGAGGGAGAGAGGGAGAGCGAGGGAGAGAGTGTGTCAGATTGAGAGAGAAAGTGAGAGAGTGTGGGAGAGAGGGGGATAGAGAGAGGGAGAGAGAGTGTGTGTGAGAGAATGAGTGATTTGAGTGAGAGGTGAAAAGAGAGAGAGAGAGCAAGTGAGAGTGAAATTGAAAGAGAGAGTGGGGGAGAGAGAGTGTGAGATAGAGAGAGTGTGAGAGATGGAGAGAGTGTGAGAAAGAGAGAGAGAGAATGAGTGAGAAAGAGAGCGAGAGAGAGAATAGAGAGAGAGAGTAAGAGGGGGAGAATGAGCGAGAGAGAGAGGGAAAGAGAATGTGTGGGATAGAGTGAGAGCGAGAGAGAGGGGGATAGAAAGATGTAGAGAGAGAGTGAGAGACGTAGTGAGTAAGTGAGAGACAGATAGAGAGAGGTGAGTGAGTGAGTTAGTGAGTGACAGAGAGAGGGAGAGAGAGACTGAGATAGAGAGAGAGAGATAGAGAGAGAGAGGGATATGGAGAGAGAAAGGAGAGAGGGGAGAGAGAGGGGGAGAGAGTGTGAGAGATAGGGATAGAGAGAGTCGGGGAGAACGAGAGAAGATAGCGAGTGAGAGAGAGGGATAGATTGAGAGTGAGAGAGAATGGAAAGAGACAGTCAGGGAGAGAGTGAGTGAGAAGAGAGAGTGAACAGGAGAGAGAGAATAAGAGAGAGAATGTGAGAGTGTGAGTGAGAGAAAGAGAGTGAGAGAGTGAGAGTGAGTGAGTGAGAGTGAGTGAGTGGCAGACAAAGAGAGAGGACTGAGAGGGAGACAAAGATAGAGAGAAAAGGAGATAGAGAGAGACAGAGATAGAGGGAGAGAGAGGGGAGAGAGAAAGTGTGGGAGAGAGAGTGAGTGAACGAGAGAGTGAGAGGCGGAGATAGAGAGATAGAGAAAGAGTGAGCGAGAGAGAGAGTGACGGAGAGATATATATGGAGAGAGGGGGGAGAGAGAGGGATAGAGAGACATAGAGATGGAGAGAGAGAGCGAGAAAGAGAGATATGGAGGGAGGGAGATTGAGAACAAGAGAGAGCGAGAGAGATATAAATGGGGAGAGAGGGAGAGAAAGAATGACAGAGTGAGAGAAAGAGATAGATAGAGATAGACAGAGAGAGAGAGAGAGGGGGAGAGCGAAAGTGACTGAGTGAGAGACAGATAGAGAGTGAGAGATAGACAAAGACAGAGAAAGTAGGAGAGACGTAGATAGAGAGAGAAGGAGAGAGGGAGAGAGAAAGTGAGTGAGAGAGAGGGAATGAGGAAGAGAATGAGAGAGAGTGAGTGAGTTAGTGAGAGAGATAGAAAGAGTGAGAGTGAGTGAGTGGGTGACATAGAGAGAGAGTGATAGAGACAACGAGGGAGATTGAGAGAAAGAGAGAGTGAGTGAGAGAAAGAGAAAGTGAGCGAGAGGGAGAGATGGAGAGAGGGATAGAGATTGATAGATAGATTGAGAAAGAGGAGAGAGTGAGAGAGCGGGAGTAAGAGAGTGTGAGCAAGAGAGAGAGAGATGGAAGAAAGAGAAAGTGTGGGGGAGAGTGAGAGAGACAGAGAGCGAGAGAGGGAGAAGGGGATAGAGAAAGGGAGAGAGAGAGAGTAGGGGAGCGAGATAGAGAGTGAGAGAGATAGGGAGAAAGAGAGTGACAGAGAGATATAGTCAGAGAGAGAGGGAGAGTGTGAGTGAGAGAGAGAGAGAGTGAGAGAGATAGAGTGGGTGAGTGTGTGGGAGAGAGAGAGAATATATATATATATATAGAGAGAGAGAGAGAGAGAGAGAGAGAGAGAAAATGGGGGCGAATGAGCGAGAGAGAGAGAAAGGGAGAGAGAAAGTGTGTAAGATAAAGAGAGAGCGAGACAGAGAGAGGGAGAGAGGGGATAGAGAGAGGGAGAGAGTGAGAGTAAGAGACTAATTGAGTGAGTGATAGAGAGAGTGTGAGAGATAGGGAGAGAGATAGAGAGAGAACTAGAGTGGGAGAGAGAGTTAGAGAGAATGTGTGAGATAGAGAGTAAGTGTGAGAGATAGGGATAGAGAGTGGGAGAGAGGGAAAGAGTGAGGTAGAGAGAGAGTGAGTAAGAGAGAGAGGGGGAGCGAGAGAGAGAAAGGGGGTGACAGAGAGAGAGAGAAAGTGGGAGAATGAGAGAGAGAGAGAAGGAGAGAGAATGAGAGAGTGAGTGAGTGAGAGAGAGAGAGAGAGTGAAAGTGAGTGAGTGAGAGACAGAGAGTGAGTGAAAGTGAGAGAGAGAGACAGAGACAGAGAGAGAAGGAGAGAGGGAGAGAGAGCGAGAGAGTGAGGAGAGAGAGAGAAATAGAGTGAGATAGAGAGAGTGAGGAAGGAGGAGACAATAAGAGAGACAGAGAACTAGAGAGAGCGAGAGAGATGGAGATAGAGAGAGAGGGAGAGAGAATGTGTGAGATAGAGTGAGAGCGAGAGAGAAAGGGAGAGAGAGGGGGATAGAAAGAGGTAGATAGAGTGAGAGAGTGAGCAAAAGAGAGAGAAAGTTCGGGGTAGAGTGACAGATACAGAGAGCGAGAGAGAGAGAGTAGGGGATAGAGAAAGGGAGAGAGAGTAGGAGAGAGAGAGTGAGATAGAAAGGGAGAAAGAGAGTGATAGAGAGAGATAGTCAGAGAGAGAGTGTGTGTGTGAGTGAGAGAGAGAGAGAGAGAATGGGGGAGAATGAGCAAGAGAGAGAGAAAGGGTAGAGAGAGTGTGAGATAAAGAGAGAGTGACAGAGAGAGGGAGAGAAGGAGATATAGAGAGGGAGGGAGAGAGAGTAAGAGACGGAGTGATAGAGAGAGGGAGTGAGAGATAGAGAGATAGAGAGAGAGAGTAAGCGAGGGAGAGAGTGTGTGAGATAGAGAGCGAGTGTGGGAGATAGGGATAGAGAGAATGGGAGAGAGTGTGAGAGAGAGAGAGAGAAGGAAAGAGTGAGGGAGAGAGATAGTGAGCGAGAGTGAGAGAGGGGGAGAGAGAGAGAGAGAGAGAAGGTAACAGAGAGAGAACAAGAGAGTAAGTGAGTGAGTGAGAGAGAGAGAGTGAAATTGAGTGAGTGAAAGACAGATAGTGAGTGAAACTGAGAGAGAGATAGAGACAGAGAGAAGGAGAGAGGGAAAGAGAGCGAGAGAGAGACGGAGAGAAGAGAGAAATAGAGTGAGATAGAGAGAGAGTGAGGAAGAAGGAGACAATGAGAGAGATAGAGAACTAGAGAGAGCGAGAGAGACAGGGAGATAGAGTGAGAGAGAAGGACAGAGATAGAGAGAGGGAAATAATGAGAGAGAAGGAGAGAGTGAGAGACAAACAGAGAGAGAGGGATATATGGAAAGAGAGAGAGAGAGAGAGAGAGCAGGAATGAGAGAGAGGGACAGAGATAGCACAAGCGAGAGAGAGGGACATAGATAGCACAAGCGAGAGAGAGGGAGAGAGTGTGTCAGATTGAGAGAGAAAGTGAGAGAGAGAGGGAGGGAGAGAGAGGGGGATAGAGAGAGGGAGAGAGGGAGTGAGAGAATGAGTGATTTGAGTGAGAGACGGAAAGAGAGAGAGAGCAAGTGAGAGTGAGATTGAAAAAGAGAGTGGGGGAGAGAGAGTGTGAGATAGAGAGAGAGAGAGAGAATGAGTGAGAGAAAGAGAGCGAGAGAGAGAATAGAAAGAGAGAGAGAGTAAGAGGGGGAGAGTGAGCGAGAGAGAGAGGGAGCGAGAGAATGTGTGAGATAGAGTGAGAGCGAGAGAGAGAGGGAGAGAGGGGGATAGAAAGAGGTAGAGACAGTGTGAGAGACTTAATGAGTGAGTGAGAGACAGAGAGAGACATAGTGAGAGGGAAAGAGAGAGTGAGATAGAGAGAGTGAGAGATAGAGAGTGAGATGGAGGGAGAGAGAAACTGTGAGATGTAAAGAAAGTTGGAGATAGGGAGAGAGAGAGTGAGCAAAAGAGAGAGAGAAAGTCTGGGGTAGAGTGAGAGATATAGAGAGCGAGAGAAAGAGAGTAGGGGATAGAGAAAGGGAGAGAGAGAGTAGGAGAGAGAGATTGAGATAGATAGGGAGAAAGAGAGTGATAGAGAGAGATAGTCAGAGAGAGAGGGAGAGTGTGAGTGAGAGAGAGTGAGAGAGATAGAGAGGGTGAGTGAGAGAGAGAGAGAGAGAATATAGAGAGAGAGAGACAGAGATGGGGGAGAATGAGCAAAAGAGAGAGAGAAAGGGTAGAGAGAGTGTGTGAGATAAAGAGAGAGCGAGAGAGAGAGAGGGAGAGATGGGGATATAGAGAGAGTAAGAGACTGAGTGATAGAGAGAGGGAGTGAGAGATAGAGAGATAGAGATAGAGAGAGAGAGTAAGAGAGGGAGAGAGTGTGTGAGATAGAGAGCGAGTGTGGGAGATAGGGATAGAGAGAGTGGGAGAGAGAGTGTGAGAGAGAGAGGGAAAGAGTGAGGGAGAGAGAGAGTGAGCGAGAGAGAGAGGAGGAGAGAGTGAGAGAGAGAGAACAAGAGAGTAAATGAGTGAGTGAGAGAGAGAGAGAGTGAAAGTGAGTGAGTGAGAGACAGATAGTGAGTGAAACTGAGAGAGAGACAGAGATAGAGAGAAGGAGAGAGGGAAAGAGAGCGAGAGAGAGACGGAGAGAAGAGAGAAATAGAGTGAGATAGAGAGAGAGTGAGGAAGAAGGAGATAATGAGGGAGATAGAGAACTAGAGAGGGCGAGAGAGACAGGGAGATAGAGTGAGAGAGAAGGACAGAGATAGAGAGAGGGAAATAATGAGAGAGAAGGAGAGAGTGAGAGACAAACAGAGAGAGTGAGGGATATAGGGAAAGAGAGAGAGAGAGAAGGAATGAGAGAGAGGGACAGAGATAGCACAAGCGAGAGAGAGAGACATAGATAGCACAAGCGAGAGAGAGGGAGAGAGTGTGTCAGATTGAGAGAGAAAGTGAGAGAGAGAGGGGGATAGAGAGAGGGAGAGAGGGAGTGAGAGAATGAGTGATTTGAGTGAGAGACGGAAAGAGAGAGAGAGCAAGTGAGAGTGAGATTGAAAAAGAGAGTGGGGGGAGAGAGTGTGAGATAGAGAGAGAAAGTGTGAGAGATGGAGAGAGTGTGAGAAAGAGAGAGAGAGAGAATGAGTGAGAGAAAGAGAGCGAGAGAGAGAATTGAAAGAGAGAGAGCAGGTGGGGGAGAGTGAGCGAGAGAGAGAGAGAGAGGGAGCGAGAGAATGTGTGAGATAGAGTGAGAGCGAGAGAGAGAGGGAGAGAGAGGGGGATAGAAAGAGGTAGAGACAGTGTGAGAGACTTAGTGAGTGAGTGAGAGACAGAGAGAGACATAGTGAGAGGGAAAGAGAGAGTGAGATAGAGAGAGTGAGAGATAGAGAGAGATGGAGGGAGAGAGAAAGTGTGAGATGTAAAGAAAGTTGGAGATAGGGAGAGAGAGAGAGAGTGAGAGTGAGTGAGAGAGCGAGAGAGAGTGAGTGAGAGAGAGAATGAGAGAGAGAGTTAGTGAGAGAGAGAACGAGCGAGAGTCAGTGAGTGGGAGACATAGAGAGAGACTGAGAGAGTGATAGAGACAAAGAGAGGGAGATAGAGAGAGAGTGTGTGAGTGAGGGAAAGAGAGAGTGAGCGAGATAGAGAGATGGAGAGAGAGGGGGAGAGAGAGAGACATAGACAGAGAGAGTGATAGAGTGAGTGAGTGAGAGAGAGAGGGGGAGAGAGAGAGAGAGAGGGAGAGAGAGATAAAGAGAGTGACAGAGAGTGAGCGGGAGAGAGAGAGATATGGACAGAGAGAGAAAAAGCGGGGGAGAGTGAGAGAGATAGAGAGCGAGAGAGAGGAACATCGGGGGATAGAGAGAGGGAGAGAGAGTGTGAGAGTGAGTGATCGAGTAAGTGACAGAGAGAGAGGCAGAGAGAGACTGAGATAGAGAGAGAGAGATAGAGAGAGAGGGATAGGGAGAGAGAGAGGGGAGAGAAAGGGGAGAGAGAGGGGGAGACAAGAGGAAGAGAGAGAGTGAGATTGCGAGAGAGTGTGAGAGATAGGGAGAGAGAGTTGGGGAGAACGAGAGAGAGAGATTGATTGAGAGTGAGAGACAAGGGAGAGAGAGAGTCAGGGAGAGAGAGAGTGAGATAGAGAGAGAATGGGAGAGAGAGAATGTGAGAGAGTGAGTGAGAGAAAGAGAGTGAGAGAGTGAGAGTGAGTGAGTGGGAGACAAAGAGAGAGGACTCAGAGGGAGACAAAGATAGAGATAGAAGGAGATAGAGAGAGATAGAGAGAGGGAGAGAGAGGGGAGAGAGAAAGAGGAAGAGAGAGTTAGTGAATTAGAGAGTGAGAGGCGGAGATAGAGAAAGAGTGAGTGAGAGAGAGAGAGTGGGGGAGAGAGAGTGAGGGAGAGAGAGATGGAGAGAGAGAGGGGGAGAGAGAGATACGGAGGGAGGGAGTTCGAGAACAAGAGAGAGCGAGAGATAGATAGGGAGAGAGAGAGAATGACCGAGAGAGAGAGAAAGAGATAGATAAAGATAGACAGAGAGAGATAGCGAGAGAGAGAGAGAGGGAGAGTGAAAGTACTGAGTGAGAGACAGATAGAGAGTGAGGGAGCGACATAGACAAAGAAAGTAGAAGAGACATAGATAGAGAGAGAAGGAGAGAGGGAGAGAGAAAGTGAGTGAGAGAGAGAGAGAACGAGGGAGAGAATGAGAGAGAGTGAGTGAGTTAGTGAGAGAGATAGAAAGTGCGAGAGTGAGTGAGTGGGAGACATACAGAAAGAGTAACAGAGTGACAGACACAGAGAGGGAGATTGAGAGAAAGAGAGAGTGCGTGAAAGAAAGAGAGAGTGCGTGAAAGAAAGAGAGAGTGAGTGAGAGGGAGAGATGGAGAGAGGGGGAGAGAGAGGGAGAGAGAGGGAGAGAGAGAGGGAGAGAGAGAGAGGGAGAGAGAGATAGAGATAGATAGATGGATTGATTGATAGATAGATAGAGAAAGAGGAGGGAGTGAGAGAGCGGGACAGAGAGAGAGAGATGGACAGAGAGAGAAAGTGCATGGGAGAGTGAGAGAGACAGAGAGCGAGAGAGAGAGCAAGGGATAGATAAAGGGAGAGAGAGAGAGTATGAGAGAGAGAGAGTGAGAGAGATAGGGAGAAAGAGAGTGATAGAGTGAGATAGTCAAAGAGAGTGAGAGTGTGAGTTGATAGAGAGAGAGAGTGAGCGAGATAGAGATGGTGAGTGAGAGACAGAGAATAGAGAGAGAGAAAAAAATAGGGAGAGAATGAGAGAGAGGGAGAGAGAAAGTGTGTGAGATAAAGAGAGAGTGAGAGAGAGAGGGGGAGAGAGGGGGATAGAGAGAGGGAGAGAGATAGAGAGAGTAAGAGACTGAGTGAGTGAGTTATAGAGAGAGAGAGTGAGAGATAGGGAGAGAGAGATAGAAAGAGAGCGAGCAAGAGTGAGAGAGCGAGTTAGAGAGAGTGTGAGATAGAGAGCGAGTGTGAGATAGAAAGCGAGTGTGAGAGATAGAGATAGAAAGAGTGAGAGAGAGAGAGGGAAAGAGTGAGGGAGAGAGAGAGTGAGCGAGAGAGAGAGGGGGGAGAGAGTGAGAGAGAGAGGGGGAGAGAGTGAGAGAGAGAGAGGGTGACAGAGAGTAAGGGAGGGAGAACGAGAGAGAGAGAATGATAGAGAGGGAGAGAGAGCAAGAGGGGGAGAGTGAGCGAGAGAGAGAGAGAGAGAGAGGGAGAGAGAGAATGTGTGAGATAGAGTGAGTGCGAGAGAGAGAGGAAGAGAGAGGGGGATAGAATGAGGTAGAGAGAGTGTGAGTGACTTACTGAGTGAGTGTGAGAAAGAGAGAGACATAGTGCGAGGGACAGAGAGAGTGAGATAGAGAGAGATTCAGAGATAGAGAGAGAGATGGAGGGAGAGAGAAAGTGTGAGCTATAAAGAAAGTTAGAGATAGGGAGAGAGCGTCGGGGAGAGGGAGAGAGAGGGAGAGAGAGACTCAGATAGAGATAGAGAGATAGAGTAAGAGAGTGAGTGAGTGAGTAAGTGACAGAGAGAGGGAGAGAGAGAGGGAGAGAGAGACTCAGATAGAGATAGAGAGAGAGATATGGAGAGAGAGAGGAGAGAGGGGAGAGAGGGGGAAGAGAGAGAGTGAGATAGAGAGAGAGTGTGAGAGATAGGGAGAGAGCGTCGGGGAGAACAAGAGAGAGAGTAAGTGAGAGATATAGATAGATTTAGAGTGAGAGAGAAGAGAGAGAGAGAGAGAACGAGAGAAAGAGAATGAGAGAGAAAGTGACCCTCAAATGACTTCGCAGGAAATGTTTTTTTAAAAGGATCAGCCAGGTTATGTTATGATGCTATCTTCCTAATAGTCGCATCCCCTCGATACACGATCTCTCTTACAAAATGATATTTCCTCTCTATGTGCTTGTCCCTCTTGTGACTCCTCTGTCACTTGAAATTTGCTACCACCCCACTGTTACCACAATACAGGATCAGTGGCTTTTCCATATTCGAAACTACTTCTAGATCAGAATAGAACTTTCTGAGCCATACCGCCTCTTTCGTAGCTTCACAAGCCGCTATATATACAGTTTCCATAGTGGAACCTGCAATGTTGGATTGTTTAATACTTCTCCAGATTATAGCTCATCCACCTAGGGTGAATACTGATCCACATGTCGACTTTTGACTGTCTCTGTCTGATTGAAAATTAGAATAAGTATAACCAGTGGGGTTCAGGTCTCCACCTGAATAAACAAGCATATAATTTCTCGTTCTCCTAAGTAACTTGAGAATGTGCTTAACTGTAATCCAGTGTTCCAAACTTGGATTCGATGATAACGACTAACAATTCTCCACTGCATAACAGATGTCTGGTCTCGTATACAACATGACATACATTAGACTTCCAACTGCTGAAGCATAGGAAACCTTTCTCATATCTTCTTCCTCCTAAGGTGTCTTAGGATATTATTCCGTGCAGAGGACATTTCCTTGTCTGGTCGGTTGTTGACCTTTCTTAGAATTATCCATAGAGAATATCTCCAGCACCTTATCAATATCACTTTCTCTCTCTCGCTCTCACTATCACTATCTATCCGGCTCTCTCTTACCCCCTCTCAATCTCTCACTCCTTTACTCCCTCAATTTTTCGCTTTGTCCCTCTCTCTTACTCTCTCTCTCACTCACTCTCTCTAACTCTCTTTCTCTCTCAATCTCTCTCTCTCACACACACACACACTCTCTTGTTCTCTCTCTCTCATTCTCTCTCCCACTCTCTCTCTTCCTATCTCACACACACACTCTCTCCCACCCTATCTCGCTCTCTCCCACTCTCTCTCCCTATCTATCCTTTTCTCTCACTCTCTCTTTCTCTCTCTCTCATGCTCTCTCTCTATCTATTTCTCTATCTCCCTCTCTCGCTCTCTTTCTCCCCCTCTCTTTCTCTCTCTTATTCTCTCTCTCTCGCTCTCTCCCTCTCTTGTTCTCTCTGGCTTTCACCATGACTTTCTATCCGGCTCTCTTTTACCCCATCTCTATCTCTCTGTCCCTCTCTCCCTTGCTTTCTCACTATGTGGCTCTCTCTTGCTCTCGCTCTCTCTCCCACACACTCTCTCTCTCTTAATCTCTCTCTCTCTCTCTCTTAATCTCTCTCTCTCTCTCTTAATCTCTCTCTCTCTCTCGCTCTCTCTATCTCTCTCGTTCACTCTCTCACATTCTCTCTCACTCTCTCTCTCTCACCCTCTACCTATCCAACTCTCTCTATCTCTCTCCCCTCTCTCTCTCCCAGTCTCTCTCTCTCTTCCAATGTCTCTCTCCCTGTCTCTCCCTTTCTTCCTTTCTCTCTCTACCCCTCTCACATCTCTCTGTTTCTCTCTCTATCTCCCTCTCTCTCTCACTCTCTCCCCCTCTTTCTCTCTCTTCCTATGTCACTCCCTCTCTCTCACTCCGTCCCTCTCTCTCTCCAAGTCTCTCTCTCTCAATCTCCCTCACTCTCCCTCACTCTCCCTCTACCTCTCTCTCTCCTTCTCTCTCTATCCCTCAATCTCCCCCTCTCTCTCGCTCACTTACTCTCTTACTCTCTCTCTCTCATTCTCTCGCTCTCTCTCTCTCTTCATTCTTTCTTTCTCTCTCTCTCACTCACTTTCTCTCTATCTCTCTCTTTCATTCTCCCGCTCTCTCACTCTCTTTTCTCTCTCTCGCCCATTCTCTCTCTCTCCATTCTCTCTTTCTCACTTCTGCTCTATGTCTCTCTCTCACGCTCGCTCTCACACACACTCCCTCCCCTTCTCTCTTGTTCTCTCTTTCCCTCTCTCGCTCTCTCTTCCTCTCTTCTCTCTCTCTCGCTCGTTCTCACTCTCTCACTCTCTCTATCTATCTCTCTCTATCTCTCTTTCTCTATCACTCTCTCGGCCCCCCTTCTCTCTTTCTCATGCTCTCTCTCCCTCTATTTATATACCTGTCTGTGACTCTCTCTCTCTCTCTCTTTCTCTCACACACACACTCTCTCTCTCTGATTCCTTCTCTCGCTCTCACTATCACTATCTATGTGGCTCTCTCTTACCCCATCTCTATCTCTCTCTCCCTTTCTCCCTCACTTTCTCGCTTTGTCGCTTTCTGTTGCTCTCTCTCTCACTCGTACTCTCTCTCACTCACTCTCTTTCTCTCTTAATCTCTCCATCTCTTGTTATTTCTCTCTCATTCTCTCTCCCACTCTCTCCCTCTCTATCTATCCTTTTCTCTCACTCTTTCACACTCTCTCTCTCATTCTCCCTAACTCTCTCTCTCATTCACCCTAACTCTCTCTCTCATTCACCCTAACTCTCTCTCTTTCCCTCTTCATCCTCTCTCTCTCTCCTCTCTCATCCTCTTTCTCTCCTTATCTCTCTCTATCTTGTTCTCTCTCTCTCTCTCTCACTCTCTTCTCTCTCTCTTTCACTCTCTCTCCATTCTCTTTTTCTCTCTCCCTCTCCCTCTCTCTCTCTAACTCATTTCCTCTGTTACTCTTACCTCCCATTCTCTCGCTCCCTCACTCTCTTCTCTCTCTCTCACTTTCTTTCTCTCCATTTTCACTTTCTCACTCCCTCTCTCTCTCTCTCTCACTCACTCTCTCACTCTCTTTATCTCTCTTGTTCTCTCTCACACACTCTCGCTCTCTCTTCCTCTCTCTCTCTCCCTCTCTCTCACTCTCTGTCTCAATCTCTCTCTCTTTCCTTCTCTCTCAATCTCTTTCAATCTTGTTCTCGCTCTCACATTTTCTCGCTCCCTCACTCTCTTCTCTCTCTCTCGCTCTCTCTCTCTCTCTCCATTTTCCTTCTATCACTCCCTTTCTCTCACTCTCTTGTTCTCTTTCTCATTCTCTCACTCCCTCACTCTCTTCACTCTATCTCTATCTTTCGCTCTCTTCCTCTCTCTCTCTCACTCTCTGTCAATCTCATTCTCTCTCTATCCCTCTCTCTCCCTCTCTCTCTCTCATTCTCTCTCTCTCTATTGTTCTTTGTCTTGTTCTATCTCTCGCTCACTCCCTCTTTGTTATCTCACTCTCACACCTTCCCTCACTCTCTCCCTATCTCCCTCTCTCTCCCTCTCTCTCTTATTCTCTAATTCTCTCTCTCTCTCACTCACTCACTTTCTCGCTCCCACTCTCTCTCTTTCACTCTCTTTCTCTCTCTCAATCTCCATCTCTCCCCCTCTCTCCACTTTCTCTCCATATCTCTCTCTCTCGCTCTCTCTCACTAACTCTCACTCTCTCTGACAATCTCACTCTCTCTTTATATGTCTCTCCCTCTCTCTCCTCCCTCTCTCTCTCTTTCATTCTGTCTCTTGTTCCATCTCTCTCTCACTCTCTCTTTGTTATCTTACACTCTCTTCCTCCTTCACTCTCTCCCTCTCTCTCACTCTTTCTCTCTTTCTATTTCTCTGATTCTCTCTCTCCCTCTCTCTCTCTCATTCTCTCATTCTCTCTTTCTCTTTCACTCTCTCTATATATGTATCTCTATTTCTCTCTGACTCGCTCTCCCTCCCTCTTTCTCTCTCTCTTGTTATCTCTCTCTCACTCACTCTTTCTCTCTCGCTCTCTCTTTCTCACGCCCTCTCTCTCTCACTATGACTCTCTCTCTCTCCCCCTCTCTTTTTCTCGCACTTTCTCTCTCTCTTGCCCTCTCTTTCCCCCATCTTTGTCTCTCTCACCCTCTCTCCCTCGCTTTCTAACTATCTCCCTCTCTCTTGCTCTCTCTCATTCTCTCTCACTCTTTCTCTCTTTCTATTTCTCTGATTCTCTCTCTCCCTCTCTCTCTCTCTCTCATTCTCTATTTCTCTCTTTCTCTTTCACTCTCTCTCGACTAGCTTACTCTCTTGCTCACTCTCTCTCTTCCTCCCCCTCTCTCTATATTTATCTCTATCTCTCTCTGACTCGCTCTCCCTCCCTCTCTTCTCTCTCTCTTGTTATCTCTCTCTCTCACTCACACTCTCTCTCTCTCTTTCTCTTTCTCACGCCCTCTCTCTCTCCACGACTCTCTCTCTCTCCCTCTCTCTTTTTCTCGCACTCTCTTTCTCTCTCTCTTGCTCTCTCTTTCCCCCATCTTTGTCTCTCTCACCCTCTCTCCCTCGATTTCTCACTATCTCCCTCTCTCTTGCTCTCTCTCATTCTCTCACTCTCTCACTCACTTCTCCCTCTCTCTCGCTCCCATTCTCTCACCATTCTCTTTTTCACTCACTCTCTCTCACTTACTCGCTCTCTCACACACACTCTCTCTCTTCCTCTCTTTCTCTCCCTCTCTCTCGTTCTCCCTCTCGCTCTCACTCTCTCTTCTATTGCGCTCTCTCTTCCCCCTCTCTATCTGCCTTGCATTCTCGGTCTCTCGCTCTCTCTTCTTCTCTCTCTCTCTCTCTCTCCCCCTCTCTCTCTCTCTCCCTCTCTCTTTATCTCTCCATTTCTCTAGTTCTCTCTCTCTGTTATCTCACTCTCTCACCCTTCCCCACTTTCTCCCTCTCTCTCTCATTCTCTCACTCTCTCTCATTCCCTCATTCTCTATCTCTCTCTTACTCTCTAGCTCCCTCTCTCTTTCACTCTCTCTCTCTCTTTTTCAATCTCCATCTCTCGCACACTCTTCCACTTTCTCTCCCTATCTCTCTTTCTCGCACTCTCTTCCTCCCTCTCTCTCATAATCTCATTCTCACTCTCTCTATCCCTCTCTCCCTCTCTCCCTCTCCCTCTGTCTCCCTCTCTCTCATTCTATCTCTCTCATCTCTCTTTGTTATCTCACTCTCTCCCCCTCCCTCACTCTCTCATTCTCTCTCTCTTTCTCTCTCTCTATATATCTATTATTCTCTCTCCTTCCCTCACACTCTCTCATTCTCTCATTCTCCATCTCTCTCTCTCTCTCACACACTCTCTTTCATTCTCTATCTCTTTCCCTCTAACCCTATTTCTCTCTCTCTCTTCCAGTTTCTCTCCCCATCACTCTCTCTCTTGTTCTCTCTCTCTCTCTCTCTCTCTCTCTCTCCCATCCTTCTTTCCCTCTCTCTCAGCTCTCTTTTCCTCACACTCTCTCCCTCTCACACTCTCTTTCTATCTCGTTCTCTCCCCCCTCTCTATCTCTCTCTCTCACTCTCTCCATCGCTTTCTCGCTCTCTCGCTCTCTCTGCCTCTCTCTATCCTTCACTTTCTCACTTTCTTACTCTCTCTCTCTCGATCTCTCGATCTCTCTATCTCTCTCGTTCTCTCTCTCATTCTATCTCTCTCTCTCACTCTCTCTTTGCTATCTCACTCTCCCTCCCTCACACTCTCTCTTCCTCTCTCTCTATCTCTATCTCTCTTCTTCTCTATCTCCCACTCTCTCCCACTCTCTCCCACTCTCTCCCACTCTCTCCCACTCTCTCCCACTCTCTCCCACTCTCTCCCACGCTCTCTCATTTTCTCATTATCACTCTCACTCTCATTCTCTCTCTCTATCTCTCCCTCTCTCTCTTTCTCCTCATGTCTCTCACTCCCGTCTCACATTTCCTTTTTCTCTCCCTATCCGCCTCTCACCCTTGTTCTATCTCTCTCTCTCTCTTGTTCTCTCTCTCTCTCACTCTCTCTCACTCTCCCTTTCTCTCTCCCTCTCTCTCCCCCCTCACTCTTTCTCTCTCCCATTCTCTCTCATTCCCTCTCATTATCGCGCTCTCTCTCCCCCTCGCTCTATCACCCTCCCTCTCTCTCTCTCACACACACTCTCTCTCTCTTTCACTCTCCCTTTTTCTCTCTCTCCCTCTCTCTCCCTTTCTCATTCTCTCTCTCTATCTCACTCTCCTTCTATCTCCTTCTCTCGCCCTTTCTCATTCTCTCTCTTCTCTCTACCTCTTATTCTCTCTCTCTCTCTCTCTCATTCTCTCTCTCTCGTTCACTCTCACTCGCTCTCTCTCCCCCTCTTTCTCACCCCCTCTCTCTCTCTCGTTCACTCTCCCTCGCTCCCTCTCATTCTATCTCTCTTTCTCTCTCTCTATCTCTCGGTCACTCACTCTCAATCTCTCACTCTCTCTCTCACTCACTCTTTCCCTCTCCCTCTCCCTCTCCCTCTCTTTCTCTATCTCTCTCACTCTCACACACTCTTTCTATCTCGCTCTCTCTCTCCCCCTCTCTATCTCCCACTCCTTCTCGCTTTCTCGCTCTTTCACTTTCTCTCACACTCTCGCACAATCTCTCTCTATCTGTCACTCTCTTTTGTTCTCTCTCTCTAGATCTCCCTCTCTCTCTCGCTTCCTCTTTCTCTCCATCTCTCTCTAAATTTTTCTGTCACCAACTCTCTCTCTCTCTCTCTCTCTCTCTCTCTCTTTCTCTCTTTCTCTCTCTATCTCTTTCTCTCACTCTCTCTCCCTCTCTCACTCTCCCTCTCTCTCCCCCTCTTTCTCTCCCTCACTCTCTCTTTGCTATCTTAATCTCTCACCATTCCTTTCTTTCTCCCTCTCTCTTATTCTCTCATTCTCTCTCTCTCACTCTCTTGCGCCATCTCTCTCTTTCACTCTCTCTCTCTTTTTCAATCTCCATCTCCCCCTCTCTTCCAATTTCTCTCCCTATCTCTCTCGGTCGCTCTCTTTCAATCTTCATCTCTTTCTCTCTTTCACTCTCTCTTTTTCTCACTCTCCCTCTCTCTCTGTCATTCTCCCTCTCTATTTCACTCTCCCTCTCACTCTCCCTCTCTCTCTCCATATCTCTCATTCTATCTCTTGTTCTCTTCTCTCTCTCCATATCTCTCTCTCTCTTAAATTCTCTCTTGTTCTCTCTCTCATTCACTCTCTCTCCCTCTTTCTCACCCTCTCGCTCTCGTTCTCTCTCCCTCGATCCTTATATCTCTCTCTGTCCCTCTTTCACTCTCTTTCTCTCTCTCTCTCACTCACTTTCACACACTCTCTCTCTCTCATTCTCTCTCTCCCTCTCTCTCGCTCTCTCTCCCTCTCTCACTCTCTCTCTCATTCTCACCCTCTCCCTCTCTCTCGCTCTCTCTGTTGATCCTTCTATCTCTCTCTCTCTATCTCTCTCTCACTCACTCTCACTCTCTCTCTCACTCTCACTCTCCCTCTCTCTCTCTTTCTTTCTCTCTCTCTCTCACTCTCACTCTCTCTTTCTATCTCGCTCTCCCTCTCGCCCTCTCACTTTCTCACTCTCTCGCTCTCTCTCACTCTCTCTCACAATCTCTCTCCCTCTCTCTCTTTATCTCTCTCTCTTGTTCTCTCTCTCTCTCCTCTAGATCTTCCTCTCTCTCCCGCTTCCTCTTACTCCCCCTCTCTCTAACTTGTTCTCTCATGCACTCTCTCTCCTTCACTCTATCTCTCTCTGTCACTCTCTCTATCAGTGATTGTCTCCCTCTCTCTCTCTCTCTCTCTCCCTCTCTCTCTCTCCCTCTCTCTCTCTCCCTCTCTCTCTTTCTCTCCATTTCTCTAATTCTATCTCTCTCTCTCTCACTCTATCTTTGCTATCTCACTCTCTCACCCTTCCTCACTTTCTCCCTCTCTCTCATTCTCTCTCTCTCTCTTTCAATCTTCATCACTCCCACTCTCTTCCATTTTCTCTCCCTATCTCACTCTTTCTTCTAATCTTCATATGTCCCTCTATCTTCCACTTTCTCTCCCTAACTCTCTCTCGCTCTCTCTCCCTCTCTCTCTCTCTCCCAATCTCATTCTCTCTCTATCCCTCTTTCTCTCCCTCTCTTTCTATCCCTCTCTCTCCTCTCTCTCTCTCTCGTTCTATCTCCCTCTCTCACTCTCTCTTTGTTATCCCCCTCTCTCCCTCTCTCACTCTCTCCCCCTCTCTATTATTCTCTCCCCTCCCTCTCTCTATATATCTCTATTATTCTCTCCCCTCCCTCTCTCTATATATCTCTATTATTCTCTCCCCTCCCTCTCTCGTTATCTCTCTATATATCTCTATTATTCTCTCTCGTTATCTCTCTACCACTCTCTCCCTCTCTCCCACTCTCTTTCACTTTCTCGCTCTCTTTGTCTCTCTGTCTCTCGCTCTCTCTCTCTCTCTCTCTCTCGCTCACTCTCTCACTCTTTCTGTCTCTCTGTCTCTCTCTCTTTCTCTCTTTTTCACACTATCACACACACACACACACTCCCTCTCTCTCTCTTATTCTCTCTCTTGCTCTCATTATCTCTTTCTATCTCGCTCTCTCATTCCCTCTCTCTATCTCTCTCTCCCTCTCTCACTCGCCTTCTCTCTCTCTCATTCTCTCTCTCTCGCTCTCACTCTCTCTCACACACACTCTCTCTCTTGTTCTCTCTCTCTCATTATCTCTCTCTCTCTCTTTCACTCTGTCTCTCTATCACTATCTCACACACTCTCTCTCTCCCTCTCTCTTGCTCTCTCTCTCTCTCACTCATTTCTCTCTTTCTCACTCACACACTCTCTCTATCTCGCTCTCTCTCTCTTTCTCTCCCCCCTCTCTCTCTTGTTTACCCTCTCGCTCTCACTCTTTCCTTCTATTGCGCTCTCTCTGTCCGCTCTCTATCTCTCTCCCTTGCATTCTCGGTCTCTCGTTCTCTCTTCCCCTCTCGGGCTCCCTCTCACTCTCTCCCTCTCTCTTCCTCCCTCCCTATCTCTCTCTCTCTCCATTTCTCTCATTCTATCTCTCTCTCTCTCTTTGCTATCTTACTCTCTCAACCTTCCTCACTTTCTCCCTCTCTCTCTCTCTCATTCTCTCTCATTCCCGAATTCTCTCTCTCACTCTCTCTTTCACTATCTCTCTCTCTCTTTCAATCTCCCTCTCTCTTCCACTTTCTCTCCCTATCTCTCTCTCGCTCTCTCTCACACTCTCTCTCTCTCACTCTCTCTCTCAATCTCATTCTCTCTCTCTATCCATCTCTCTCCCTCTCTCTCTCTCTCCGTATTCTCTCTCTTGTTCCCTCTGTCTCTCACTCTATCTTTGTTGTCTCACTCTCTCTCCCTCCCTCACTCTCCGTTTCTTTTTCTCTGTTTATCTCTATTATTCTCTATCCCTCCCTCTATCCCTCTCATTCTCTCATTTTCTCTCTCTCTTTCTCTCTCATTCTCTCTCCTTGTCCCTCTCTCCCTCTTTCTCTCTCTTTTCCACTATCTTTCCCCATCACTCTCTCTTTTTCTCTCTCTCACTCTGTCCATCATTTTCTCGCTCTCTCGCTCTCTCTTCCTTTCTGTCTCTCTCTCCCTCGCTTTCTCACTCTCTCACTCTCCCTCTCTCAATCTCTCTCTCTGTATCTATCTATCCCTATCTATCTTTATCTCTCTTATTCTCTCTCTTTCTCTCTCTCTCACTCACTCTCGCTCATGCTCTTTCTTGTTCTATCTCACTTTCTCTTTGCTATCTCACTCTCTCTCCCCCCTCACACACTTTCTTCCTCTCTCTCTCTATCTCTTTATCTCTCTTGTTCTCTCTCCCTCTCTCTCATTTCCTCATTATCTCTCTCTCACTCTCTCGCTCTCTCTCTTTTTCTTTCTCTCTCCTTCTCTCCCTCTTCCTCGTTCTCTCCCTATCTCCCTCTCGCTCTTGTTCTATCTCCCTTTCTCTCTCTTATTCTCATTTCTCTCTCTATCACTCTCTATATCTCTATCACACTCTCTCTCACTCTCTCTCCCTCACTCTCTCTATCCCATTCTCTCTCGTTATCGTACACTCTCTCTCTCCCCCTTGCTCTATCACTCTCTCGCCCTCACTCTCTCTATCTCTCACTCACTCTCTCTCTCTCTCACTTTCTCTTTTTTCTCTCCCACTCTCATCCTCTCTCATTCGCTCTCTCTATCTATCTCTCCCTCTCTCTCCATATCTCTCACTCTCTCTTTCTCCATATCTCTCACTCTCTTATTGTCTTATCTCTCTCTCTCTCTTATTCTCTCTTGCTCTCTCTTATTCTCTTCTCTCTCTCTCCCACTCTCACTATCTCTCTTCATATCTCTCACCCTCTCTTGTTCTCTTCTCTCAATCTTAGACTCTCTTATACTCTCTCTTTCTCTGTTTCTCTCTCTCTCTTATCTCCCTTGTTCTCTCTCAATCTCTCTCTCCCTTTTTCTCTTCCTCTCTCTCTCTTTCATTCTCTCCCCCCCGCTCTCTCTCTTTCTCTGTCACTCACTCAGTCTCTCTCTCCCTATCTCTCTCACACTCAATCTCTCTCTTTCTCTCCCCCTCGCTCTCTCACTCTATCTTTCTATCTCACTTTCTCTCTCTCCCCCTCTCTATCTCCCCCTCCCTCTCACTTTCTCGCCCTTTCACTCTCTCTCACTCTCTCTTATAATCCGTCTCTCTCTATCTTTCTCTCTTTAACTTGTTCTCTCTTCCGCTCTCTCTCTCTCTGTCTCTCTCTTACTCTCACTCACTCTCTCCCTCTTTCTCTTTCTTTATCTCTCTCCCTCTCTCTCCCTCTCTCGCTCTCTCTTGCTCTCTCTCTCTATCTTTCTCTCTCGCTCTGACTCTCTCTTTCTATCTCGCTCTCTCTCCCCTCTCTATCTTCCTTTGTCCCTCGCTGTCATGCTCTCTCAATCTCTCAATCTCTCTCACTATCTCTCTCTCTTTCCCTCTCTCTCTCTAACTTGTTCTCTATCCCTCTCTCTATCTTTCTTTCTCTCTCTCTCTCTCACTCTCACTCTCACTCACTCTCTCTTTCTTTCTCTCTCCCTCTATCTCCCTCCCTCACTCTCTCTCGCTCTCTCTCTCTTTCTCTCTCGCTCTGACTCTCTCTTTCTATCTCGCTCTCTCTCCCCTCTCTATCTTCCTCTGTCCCTCGCTGTCATGCTCTCTCACTCTCTCAATCTCTCTCACTCTCTCTTGTTCTCATCTCTCTCTCATATACTCTCTTATTCTCTCTGTTTCTCTGTCTCTCTCTCTTATTCTCTCTTGTTCTCTCTCTCAATCTCTCTCTCCTTTTTTCTCTCCCTCTCTCTCTTTCATTCTCTCCCCCTCACTCTCTCTCTTCCTTTGCCACTCTCCTAGTCTCTCTCTACCTATATCTCTCTCACTCAGTCTCTCCCTTTCTCCCCCCCCGTTCTCTCACTCTCTCTTTCTATCTCGCTCTCTCTCTCCCCCCCTCTCTATCTCCCCCTCCCTCTCGCTTTCTCTCTCTTTCGCTCTCTCTCACTCTCTCTCATAATCTCTCTCTCTCTTGTTCTCTTTCTCTCCCTCCCTCTATAGCTTATTCTCTCTCCCTCTCTCTCTTTATCTTTCTCTCTCTCTCTCAGTCTCTCTCTCACTCTCACTCACACTCTCCCTCTTTCTCTCTCTCTCCCTCCCTCTCTCTCCCTCGTTCGCTCTCTCTCGCTCCCTCTCTCTCTCTCGCTCTAACTCTCTCTTTCTATCTCGCTCTCTCTCCCCTTTCTCTTCCTCTGTCTCTCACTGTCATGCTCTATTATTCCCTCAATCTCTCTCTCTCTCACTCTCTCTCGTCCTCTCACTCTCTCTCTATCTCACTTTCTTTCTCTCTATCCATCTCTCTCTGTCACTCACTCTCTCTCTCTTTCTCACACTCTCTATCTCTATCTCTATCTCTCTCCGTCTTCTCTCTCTCGCTCTCACTATCTCTTTCTATCTTGCTCTCTTTTCCCCTCTCTATATCTTTCTTTCCCTCCCTCTCTCTCTGTCTCTTTCTCTCTCTCTCTCCCTCTCATTCTCTCCCCCTTTCTCGCCCTCTCACTCCCTCTTGCTCTCTCTCCTTCTCTCTCTCTCTCACTCACTCTCTCTTGCTCTCTCTCTCTCTCACTCTCACTCACTCTCTCTCTTTCTCTCTCCCTCTCTCTCCCTCCCTCACTCTCTCTCGCTCTCTCTCTCTTTCTCTCTCGCTCTGACTCTCTCTTTCTATCTCACTCTCTCTCCCCTCTCTATCTTCCTCTATCCCTCGCTGTCATGCTCTCTCACTCTCTCAATCTCTCTCACTCTCTCTCTTGTTCTCGTCTCTCTCTCATGTACTCTCTTATTCTTTCTCTTTATCTGTCTCTCTCTCTCTCTTATTCTCTCTTGTTCTCTCTCTCAATCTCTCTCTCATTTTTTCTCTCCCTCTCTCTCTTTCATTCTCTCCCCCTCGCTCTCTCTCTTCCTCTGCCACTCTCCTAGTCTCTCTCTCCCTATCTCTCTCTCATTTAGTCTCTCCCTTTCTCCCCCCGTTCTCCCACTCTCTCTTTCTATCTCGCTCTCTCTCTCCCCCCTCTCTATCTCCCCCTCCCTTTCGCTTTCTCGCACTTTCACTCTCTCTCACTCTCTCTCATAATCTCTCTCTCTCTCTTGTTCTCTTTCTCTCCCTCCCTCTCTAGCTTATTCTCTCTCCCTCTCTCTCTTTATCTTTCTCTCTCTCTAACTCTCACTCACACTCTCCCTCTTTCTCTCTTTCTCCCTCCCTCTCTCTCCCTCGTTCGCTCTCTCTCGCTCTCTCTCTCTCTCTTTCTCTCTCGCCCTGACTCTCTCTTTCTATCTCACTCTCTCTCCCCTTTCTCTTCCTCTGTCTCTCGCTGTCATGCTCTCTCACTCCCTCAATCTCTCTCTCTCACTCTCTCTCTCTCATCCTCTCACTCTCTTTATCTCTCTTTCTTTCTTTCTCTCTCTCCATCTCTCTTTGTCACTCACTCTCTCTCTCTTTCTCACACTCTCTATCTCTATCTCTCTCCGTCTTCTCTCTCTCGCTCTCACTATCTCTTTCTATCTTGCTCTCTTTTCCCCTTTCTATATCTTTCTTTCCCTCCCTCTCTCTGTCTCTTTCTCTCTCTCTCCCTCTCATTCTCTCGCCCTTTCTCGCCCTCTCACTCCCTCTTGCTCTCTCTCCCTATATCGCTCTCTCTCTCTCTCTCGCTGTCTCTCTCCCTATATCCCTCTCTCTCTCCCTCGTAATCTCACTCTCTCGCTCTCTCTCTCTCTCTTTCTGTCTCTCTCATTACCACTCTCTCACTCTCTCTTTCCCTCACTCCTTCTCTCTCTCTCTCCCCCTCCCTCTCTCCCTCTCTCCCCCCACACACACTCTCTCTCTCTCTTTCTCTCTTGTTCACTCTCTCACTCTCTCTCTCACTTTTTCTCTTTCTTGCTCTGACTATCTTTATCTATCTCGCTCTCTCATCCCCCTCTTTATCTCTCTCTCCCTCTCTCCCTCACTTTATCTCTCTCTCGCTCTCTCACTCTGTTCTCCCTCTCGCTCGCTTTCTCTCTCTCACTCCCTCTCGTTCTTTCCATTCTCTCTTTCTCACTCACTTTCTCTATCTCTATCTCTCTCTCTCTCTTTCTCTTTTTCTCCCTCTCTCTCTCTCGTTCTCTCCCTATCTCCTTCTCGCTCTTGTTCTATCTCCCCCCTCTCTCTCTTATTCTCATTTCTCTCTCTATCTCTCTCTCTCATTCTCTCTCCATTTCTTTCTCTCTCAATCTCTTCCTGTCACTCACTCTCTCTCTCTTTCTCACACTCTCTATCTCTATCTCTCTCTCTGTCTTCTCTCTATCGCTCTCACTATCTCTTTCTATCTCGCTCTCTTTTCCCCTTTCTATATCTTTTTTTCCCTCCCTCTCTCTGTCTCTGTCTCTCTCTCTCCCTCTCATTCTCTCTCCCTTTCTCGCCCTGTCACACTCTCTTGCTCTCTCCTTTTCTCTCTCTCACTCACTCTCTCTTGGTCTCTCTCTCTCTCGTTCTCTCTCTCCCTCTCTCCCTCTCTCTCTCCCTCGCTATCTCGCTCTCTCTCTCTCTTTCTATCGTTCTCTTTTTCTATCTCTCTAACTACCACTCTCCCTCTCGATCACTCTCTCCTTCTCTCTCTCCCTCACTCCTTCTCTCTCTCCCTCTCTCTCTCCCTCTCTCCCTCTCTCTCCCCCCCATACACACACATTCTCTCTCTCTCTTTCTCTCTTGTTCACTCTCTCACTCTCTCTTTTTCTCTTTGTCGCTCTGACTATCTTTTTCTATCTCGCTCTCTCATTCCCCCTCTTTATCTCTCTCTCCCTCTCTCCCTCGCTTTATCTCTCTCTCGTTCTCTCCTGTTCTCTCTCATTCTCTCGCTCTCTCACTCCTTCTCTCTCTCTCTCCCTCCCTCTCTCCCTCTCCCCCCCCCCACACTCTCTCTCACTTTCTCTCTTGTTCACTCTCTCATTCTCTCTCTCTCTTTTTCTCTTTCTTGCTCTGACTATCTTTTTCTATCTCGCTCTCTCATTCCCCCTCTTTATCTCTCTCTCCCTCTCTCCCTCTCTTTATCCATCTCTCATTCTCTCTTGTTGCTCTCTCACTCTCTTCTCCCTCTCTCGCTTTCTCTCTCTCACTCCCTCTCTTTCTCTCCATTCTCTCTTTCTCACTAACACACACTCTCTCTCTTTATCTATCTCTCTCTCTTTCTCTTTTTCTCCCTCTTTCTCTCGTTCTCCATCTCGCTCTCACTCTCTCTTTCTATTGCACTCTCTCTTCCCTCTGTATCTCTCTCCCCCCTCTCTCCGTTGCATTGTCGGCCTCTCGCTCTCTCTTCCTCTATCTCTGTCTCACTCGCTCGCTCTCTCTCTCTCTCGCTCGCTCGCTCTCTCTCTCGCTCTCTCTCTCCCTCTCTCTTTGTCTCTCTCACTCTCTATCACTCACTCTCTGTCTCTCTCTCTCTCTTTCTCACACACGCTCTCTCTCTCCTCTCCCTCTCTCTTGTTCTCTCTTTCACTCTCACTATCTCGCTCTCTCCCTCCCTCCCTCTTTCTCCCTCTCTGTCGTTTTCTATCTCTCTCCCTCTTTCTTGCCCCCGCACTATGTCTTGCTCTCTCTCTCTCTCACTCTCTTGTTCCTTCTCTCGTTATCTCTCTACCACTCTCTCCCTCTCTCTCCCTCTCTCTTTCAATTTCTCACTCTCTCTCTCTCTCGCTCACTCTCTCACTCTTTCTGTCTCTCTGTCTCTCTCTCTTTCTCTCTTTTTCACTCTATCACACACACACACTCTCTCTTATTCTCTCTCTTGCTCTCATTATCTCTTTCTATCTCGCTTTCTCATTCCCTCTCTCTATCTCTCTCCCTCTCTCACTCGCCTTCTTTCTATACCTCTTTCTCTCTCTCTCTCATTCTCTCTCTCTCTCTCGCTCTCACTCTCTCTCACACACACTCTCTCTCTTGTTCTCTCTCTCTCATTATCTCTCTCTCTCTCTATGTCTCTCTATCGCTATCTCACACACACTCTCTCTATCTCGCTCTCTCTCTCTTTTTCTCCCCCCTCTCTCTTGTTTACCCTATCGCTCTCACTCTTTCCTTCTATTGCACTCTCTATGCCCGCTCTCTATCTCTCTCCCTTGCATTCTCGGTCTCTCGCTCTCTCTTCCACTCTCGGGCTCCCTCTCACTCTCTCCCTCTCTCTTCCTCCCTCCCTATCTCTCTCTCTCCATTTCTCTCGTTCTATCTCTCTCTCTCTCTTTGCTATCTTACTCTCTCAACCTTCCTCACTTTCTCCCCCTCTCTCTCTCTCATTCTCTCATTCGCTCTCTCATTCCCGAATTCTCTCTCTCACTCTCTCTTTCACTCTCTCTATCTCTCTCTCTTTCAATCTCCCTCTCTCTTCCACTTTCTCTCCCTATCTCTCTCTCGCTCTCTCTCACACTCTCTCTCTCACTCTCTCTCTCTCAATCTCATTCTCTCTCTCTCTATCCCTCTCTCCCTCTCTCTCCCTATTCTCTCTCTTGTTCCCTCTGTCTCTCACTCTATCTTTGTTGTCTTACTCTCTCTCCCTCCCTCACTCTCTCCTTCTTTCTCTCTCTTTATCTCTATTATTCTCTTTCCCTCCCTCTATCCCTCTCATTCTCTCATTTTCTCTCTCTCTTTCTCTCTCATTCTCTCTATTTGTCCCTCTCCCCCTCTTTCTCTCTCTTTTCCACTATCTCTCCCCATCACTCTCTCTTTTGCTCTCTCTCTCTCTCCCTCGCTCTTTCCCTCTCTTTCCTCTCTCTCGTTCTCACTCTCTCTCCCCCTCTCACACTATCTTTCTATCTAGCTCTCTCGCCCCCTCTCTATCTCTCTCTCTCACTCTGTCCATCATTTTCTCGCTCTCTCGCTCTCTCTTCCTTTCTGTCTCTCTCTCCCTCGCTTTCTCACTCTCTCACTCTCCCTCTCTCAATCTCTCTCTCTGTATCTATCTATCCCTATCTATCTTTATCTCTCTTATTCTCTCTCTTTCTCTCTCTCTCTCTCTCACTCACTCTCGCTCATGCTCTTTCTTATTCTATATCACTCTCTCTTTGCTATCTCACTCTCTCTCCCCCTCACACACTTTCTTCCTCTCTCTCAATATCTCTTTATCTCTCTTGTTCTCTCTCCCTCTCTCTCATTTCCTCATTATCTCTCTCTCTCACTCTCTCGCTCTCTCTCTTTTTCTTTCTCTCTCTTTCTCTCCCCATCTCTCCCCCTTCCTCGTTCTCTCCCTATCTCCCTCTCCCTCTCGCTCTATCTCCCTCTCTCTTATTCTCATTTCTGTCTCTATCTCTCTCTATCTCTATCACTCTCTCTCTCACTCTCTCTCCCTCACCCTTTCTCTCTCCCTCCCTCCCTCTCCCCCTCCCTCCCTCTCCCCCTCCCTCACTCTCTCTCTCTCCCATTCTCTCTCGTTATCGTACACACTCTCTCCCCCTTGCTCTATCACTCTCCCGCCCTCACTCTCTCTATCTCTCACTCACTCTCTCTCTCTTTCACTTTCTCTTTTTTCTCTCTCCCACTCTCATCCTCTCTCATTCGCTCTCTCTATCTCTCTCTCCCTCTCTCTCCATATCTCTCACTCTCTCTTTCTCCATATCTCTCACTCTCTTATTGTCTTCTCTCTCTTATTATCTCTTTCTCTCTCTTATTCTCTTCTCTCTCTCTCTCTCTCTTATTCTCTTTTGCTCTCTCTCTCTCTCGCTCTCTATCTCTCTGTAATCATCTCTTGTTCAATCCCTCTTTTTCTCTCTTTCTCCCTCTTTCTCTCCCACTCTCTCTCATTCTCTTTCACTCTCTCGCTTTTTCTCTTTCTCTCTGCCTCTCTCTCTCACTTTCTCTCTCTTTCTCTCTTATTCCCACTATCTCTCTCTCTTTCCCTTTTCTCTCTCTCTCACATTCTCTCTTGCTCACTCTCTCATTCTCTCTCCCTCTCTCTGTCTCTCTCCCTCTCTCTCTCTCACACCCACTCTCTCTTTCTCTTTCTCTCTCTTTGTCTCTCTCTCACGCTTTCTCTCTCTCACGCTTTCTCTCTCTCTCGCTCTCTCTCTATCTCTCGCTCTCACTCTCTCTTTCTATCTCGCTCTCTCCCCACTCTTTCTATCTCGCTCTCTCTCTATCTCTCTATCTCTCGCTCTCACTCTCTCTTTCTATCTCGCTCTCACTCTCTCTTTCTCTCTTTCTCTCTCTATCTCTCTATCTCTCTCTTATTTTCTCTCTCTCCCTCTAGATCTCCTTCTCCCTATATCTTTATCTCTCACTGTCACTCACTCTCTCCCTCTCTCCCTCTCCTTCTCTCTCGCTCGCTCTCTCTCTCTCTCTCGCTCTCTCTCTCTCTATCTCCTTCTCTCTCTCTCTTGCTCTCACTATCTCTTTCTATCTCGCTCTCTCTTTGCCCCTTATCTATCTCTCTCCCTCTTTCGCTCTCTGTGTCTCTTTCTATCTCTCTCTCTCATTCTCTCTTCGTGTCTCGCCCTCTCTCTCTCTCGGTCTCTTTCTCTCTCTCTCTTTCTCTCATTCTCCCTTATGTTCTCTCTCATTCTCTCCCGCCCTCTCTATCTCTCTCTCCCTCTCTCCCTCGCATTCTCGCTCTCTCATTCACTCTCTGTCTCTCTCTCTTTCTCTCTCTCTCTCACGCTCACTCTGTCTGGCTCTCTCTCACTCACTCTCTCACTCACTCTTTCTCTCTCTCCCTCTCCCCCTCCCTGCTCTCTCTCTCTCCCTCTCCCCCTCCCCCGCTCTCTCTCTCTCTCTTTCTCCCTTGTTCACTCTCTCATTCTCTCTCTCTTGTTCTCTCTCTCGCTCTCACTATCTCTTTCTATCTCGCTCTCTCATTCCCCTTCTCTATCATCCTCTCCCTTTCTCCCTCACTTTCTCTCTTTTGTTCTCTTTGCCTCTCTCTTTCTCTCGCTCTCGCTCTCTCTCTCACTAACTCTCTCTCTTGTTCTCTCTCTGTCCGTCTCTCCCTCTCCCTCGCTATCTCTCTCTCTCCTTCCACACTCTCCCTCTCTCTCTCGCTCACTCTCTCTTTCTCTCTCTTCCCCTCTATCTCTCTCTCTCTGTCTATATATCTCTCTCTCTTTTACTCTCTCATTCTTTCTCTCTCATTTACTCTTTCACCCCTTCACGCTATCTCCTTCTCTCTTGCATACTCTCTCCCTTTCCCTCTCTCTCTTTCTCTCTATCTCTCTCACTCAATCTCACTCTATGTCTCTCTCTCTTGTTCTCACTTCCCTCTCTTTCTCTCTCGTTCCCTCTCTCTCACTTTCTCTCTCTCTCTCTCTCTCCCCCCCTCTATCACTCACTCTCTCGCTCTCTTTATCTCTCTTTTTCTCTCTTTCTCATACTCTCACTCTCTCTCTCTATCTCTCTATCTCTCTCTCTATCTCTCTATCTCTCTCTTGTTCTCTTTCTCTATCTCTCTCTCTATCTCTCCCTCTCTCACTCTCTCTATCTCTATCTCTCTGTTTGTCCGTCTCTCTCGCTCACTCTCTCACTCTCTCTTTCTCTCTCTCCCTCTCCCCCCGCTCTCTCTCTCTCTCGCTCTCACTCTCTAGCTTTTATTCTCTCTTTCTCTATCTCTCTCTCTCGCTCTCGCTCTCTCTCACTAACTCTCTCACTAACTCTCTTACTAACTCTCTCTCTCTTGTTCTCTCTCTCGCTATCTCTCTCTCTCTCTCCTTCACTATCTCTTCCCGTCTCTCTCTCTCGCTCTCTCTCACTCACTCTCTCACTCTTTCACTCTCTCTCTCGCATTCCCTCTCTCCCTCTCTTTCTCGTTCTCTCTATTTGTCTCTTTCTCTCACTCTCTCACTCTCTCCTTCACACACTCTAACTCCCACTCTTTCTCTCACTCGCTCTCACTTTCCCTCTCTCATTCTCTCCCTATCGCTCCCTCTTTCTCCATCTCTCTCTCTCTGTCTCCCTATCCCTCTCTCTCCCCCCTCTATGCTCTATCAATCTCTCTCTCTCTCTCTCTCCCTCCTTCCCTCCCCCTCTATCGCTCACCCACTCACTCGATCTCTCTCTCTCCTTCTCTCTATCCCTCTCTCTATCCCTCTCTCTCTATCCCTCTATCTCGATCTCTCTCCCTCTTTGTCCCCTTTTCTCTCTATATCATCCCCTCCCTCCCCCTATCTCTCTCTCTCTTTCCCTCCCTATCACTCTCTCTATCTCTCTATCTGTCTGTCTCTCTCTCTCTCTCCCTCTCTCTTCCCCTCTCTCTCCCCCTCTCTCTCCCCTCTCTCTCTCTCACTTACTCTCTCTCTCACGCACTCTCTCTCCCTTTCATCTCTCTTTCTCATTCTCTATATTTATCTCTCTCTCACTCTTTCTCTCTCTCTCTCACTCACTCTCACTTTCCCTCTCTCATTCTCTCTCCCTATCTCACCCCCCTCTCTCACTCCCTCCCTCTCCCCCTTTATCCCTCTCTTTCTCGCTCGATCTCTCTCTCACTCGATCTCTCTCTTGCTCGATCTCTCTCTCGCTCGATCTCTCTCTTGCTCGATCTCTCTCTCGCTCGATCTCTCTCTTGATCGATCTCTCTTTCGCTCGATCTCTCTCTTGATCGATCTCTCTCTCGCTCGATCTCCGTCTCTCTGTCCCTCTCTCTGTCCCTCTCTATCCCTCTCTCTCGCTCTCTTTCTCTCCCTCTTTGTACATTTCTCTCCCTCTCTCTCTATCTCACTCTCTATCTTTCCCTCTCTTTCTTTCTCCCTCCCTCTCTCTCTCCCTCTCCCTCTCTCTTTCACACACACTCTCTCTCTCTTGTTCTCTCTCTCTCTCACTCTCTCTCTCTATCTATCCCTCTTTCTCCTTCAGCCTATTTCTCTCTTTCTATCTCTACCCATCTCTCTCTCCCCTCTCTCTTTCTCTCTCCCCTCTCTCTCCCCTCTCTCTCCCTCCCTCCCTCATCCCCTCTCTCCATCCCCTTATCACTCTCTCTCTCTTGCTCGATCTCTTTCTCTTCGTCTCTTTATCCCTCTCTCTCCCTCTCTCTCCATCTTTCTCACTCTCTCTCCATCTCTCTCACTCTCTCTCTACATTTCCCTCCCTCCCCCTCTCTCTCCATCTCTCTATCTCTCTATCTCTGTTGTTATCTCTCTCTCTCTTTCTCTTTCTCGCTCTCTCTATTTATCTCTCTCTCTCTCTCCATCTCTCTCCCTCTCTCTTATTATCTCTTTCTCTCTCTCTCTCTCACTCTCTTCTCTCCCTCCCTCGCTCTCTCTCTAATTCCCACTATATCGCTTTATCTCTCCATCTCTCTACGTCCCTCTCTCTCGCTCTCTCTATCTCTCTCTCTCTCTCTCCCTATCCCTCGCTCTCTGTCTCCCTCTCTTGCACTCTCTCTCCCTCTCTCTCTCCCTCTCTCTCTCTCTATTTCTATCTCTCTGCCTCTCCCTCTCTATCTCTCTCCCTATCTCTCACTCTGTCTCTATCTCTGTCTATGTCTCTCCCTATCCCTCTCTCTCTCACTCTCTATCTCTCCCTCTCTCTCTCTCTCTTTCTCTCCTTGTCTCTTTCTTTCTATCTATCTATGTCCATCTCTCTCTCTCCCTCTCTCTCTCTCTCTTGTTCTCTCTCTCTATTGATTTGTCACTTTCTATCTCCCTTTCTCTCTCTCCCTCCCTTCTTCTCTCCATCCCTCTATCCCTGTCTCTCTCTCCTTCCCTCTCTATCTCTCTCTCTCTCGCTCTCTCTTCCTCTTTGTCCCTCTCTCTATCTCTCCCCCTCTCTATATCTCTATCTCACTCTCTCTCCCCTCTCTCTATCTATCTCACACACTCTCCCTCCCTCCCTCTCTCTCCCTCTCCCCTATCTCTTTCTCTCTCTATCTCTCTCTCCCTCTATCTTTCTCCCTCTCTCTCTCTCTGAAAGTGCGTATAGATTCTGTTATTGAGAATCTAATCATCTTCACTATCTAATAACTCAGTTTGTGCATATAACGTTGTGAAAATTGCAAAAAGAAAAAAAAAGGACTTAGGATAGAATAAGAAAAGCGGAGTAGATTTAAGTGAAAAAATGGCGTTATTTAGCTTTCCGCGCTCTCTTTACCTCTCTCTCTATTAGCTTCTCCTTTTCTATTCTCTCTCTCAAAAGACAAAACATAGAACCTCGGGCTGGATATCGAAGAAGAGAGAGTTGTCCCTCTCAATTAGCTTTTCTCTCTTGTTCAAAAACATAGAACTAAGGCTACGTTAGTTGAAGAAGAGAACGTGAGCCTCATCGCCACATCCATGGCCTTGTCGTCACCGCCATTGTGTCGTCGCCACCACCACCCCCACCCGTGTCCTAGCCACCACCACTGCTTTGTCTTCTCGTGCTCACCTTGTCGCCACACCACAACTTCCATTTTCTTCTTTTATTATTTGCTATAAGTTTAAGCTGAAGTCCAAATCACACCAAGGAACCCCAATGTACCTCTCTCTCCTCCCTTATATCTTTTATGTATAAATTTTGTGTGTTACTGTATTCTAATACCTTAGCTTCTTTGTTAGTGTTTCGTTCTAAGAAAGAGATCTAAGTCTCAAAGTTAGAGGGTCGTGTGACACTACCTAGCCTCATCGCTACCACGATTTTGAATTTAGAGTTTTGAAGGTACTATACATCGTCATGATTTGGAGAAAAAATGATTTGGCTTATGCTTTTTCTCTTACCTTTAGACCAAATTTTATTTTTTTGTCAAGTTTTTGTTTCTAATTGTCTCTTTGTGATTTATCTATTGATGAAGGCTAAAAGAGAATTTGTTGAGGATGGAGTCAAAATTTTAATTATGGTTTTGTTTACTTTATGAATTAGAAGTTGTAGCAACTGCAATACTTTTGTTCTATCTGTGAATATGTTTATCGATACAAGTAATAGACATAAATCTCTGTCATAGCTGATTAAATCTCCCAATGGCACAGGTTGATGGTCCATCCTAATACATTGACACTCCATTCTCTTGTAGTTTATTTTCACTAGTCTTATCTTTCGTTTATTTGATCTGCTGGAAGAAAATAGATGTATTCACTTCATTTGCAAAGTTTGGCAGATTCCACCTACCAAAAATATCCCCCTATTTAGATTGCTAACACTCTCTTTTGCTTCATATGACAAGTCATTCTGAATTTATTGTTTCATAAGAGTAGTATATGGAGTCCATAAGAAGACCTAATCTATAGGTATGAGGTTCAAAATGAGATTTGAAGGGTGAAGAAGCTCCAAAACAGAGGTAGTCTGGCATTATTTTTTTGAGTTTTTACTTAGAATTCGTTCTTACACCATCAAGTTGGGTTTTGCTTTCAACGGCACTTTCTTTCAGAGTTTCACTCTAATCAACTAATCTAAATCATGAACCTTTTAGATGCATTCACGCCATTGGATTGCCAAGCATTATTTCTATCATCTTCCACCAGTTTGATTTTCATGCAGTAACTAGTTGGAGATTACTTATGTGTCCTCTTCCATAAGTTTGATTATAATATAGTAACCAGTTGGAAATTTCTGTTGTACAAATTTTTTGTCTAAGATTCACTGGGACCATCATTAGAATTTAGGATGTTGATCCCAAGATGTGGCAAGATTCGAAATGGAGATGCCTTCATGTACTGTTAGGTCTTTTAAGATGTGATCTTGTATTCAACATCTGAATGAAGATACTAATCCTTTTTATTCAACATCAAAACGAAGATGCTAATCCTTTTACATTTTTGTCATTTTGAGGTCAATATCACTTGGTTAGTGGTGGCAAATCCTTTAAATTATTTCTTAGGATTTACTATTAACATCTATGTATAAGATCTCTTTTTTCTATTTGTATTTTGAGTATATATGTATTGTGGGCTGCTGATGTACAGTTCTATGTGTAACTGTACAATAAAACTATTTTCCTAGTTATGTTAATTCACCTCAGCTAGCTGACTAAACTACATGTTACACTCAGATTCTTGAATAGATGTCTTATGGTACTAGTCTCAGGCTTGAAAATGAAAATATATGAGATTTTTGCACCATGGTAAGTACTTATATGTACATTGAGTTCCTAAGAGATTCAAAAAAATTCTTCGAAACTATACTTGACAGAATATGCTTAAGAGGAAGGCACTAATAAAACAACTTTCAACAAAGTTGATCAATGTCTCAGGTTCATGCATTATGCCATTTATAAGCCTATTGTAATGTTCTTACTTCCAGTAACTCAAATCTCAGGAAAGATCACCCAAGGCATGCGGTAATTCATATAATGTGGCTGGTTTTGTTATGCTTTAATTTTTCATGTGTATGGGCAATAACCTTTCTCATGTATCTATATTCCATAGATACTATGGCGATCTGTAGGCTTAAAGGGAACACTGCAAGTTGAGTGTGGGAAAGTAGATGTGGGGCATGGTTATTTGGTATGTTGAAAGTAGATTGTTCATATTTAGGAGCACTTCTTTACAATTAGACTGAATATTATGGATGTATTGGGCTCTCATGATTTTCTGTGATTCTATTATTCTTATGATATTTTGTAATGCTATTGCAAGTTTCACTTTATAGTTCTGATGGGCAAAGCTAAACCACATTTTATCAATTTAGTGGAGTGATAGAGGAGCTAAAAACTTTTCTTCACGATATTTCCCAAGCTTCAGTCGAGGTAGTTTCATAATTACCAACGCACAGCAGTATCTGCATTTCTTCACCCATATTTTTCTGGGTAAACTACGCTTAGAGTACACATGTTTTGTGGACAGGTGTTTTTGTGATGCTCTTAGCCTCTTTTAATCATGTAGGTATTTGTTCATAGCCGTTGGATTGGAGAGGGTCTGATTATTTCTTATTGTGTGTATGACGGGCGTCTAGTGATGATGCTAGAGTCAACGAATTTGAGATCTGGCATGGCCTAGCAAATCTGTATTTGAGCCTTTCACATGGGAAAGATGCAGAGATATGTTTGACAAAAGCCAGGGAGCTCAAACAGTACTCTGCCGAGATACTACACACAGAAGGCAAGAACTGGAACTTTATTTCACTAGAACAAATCTGTATTGTTTAAACTCAACTAATGGCTCTTTTTAATAAGATATCGCTACTGAGATTAAACCCATTAAACTGGGTATTATCGCTTAACAATCGTACAAACTTCATAGCTTCTATGGAAAGAGGAAATTTTTATAACCCCTACCACTTCCATAAAATATTAGTTTTTCCCTTTCCTTCCCATCTTGTTCCAAGATATGTCACCCACCCCCCAAACCAGGCGTGCATGTCACTGCTGGACTTTTGTCGATCAGGTGCTTGTAGATATTTGGACTGAGAATACTTATAGTTTCTTACTGAAGGCTGGGTATCTTTTGTCGTCTTTGGAAAATAGCTACGAAGCTGTCTATGTTCATTTTATTATTTTCTCTTTGGATGTCCTCTAAATAATTTAGAAACATACCTCTATCTGTCGTTAATTGTGAATTGGAATGCTTCTTGTTTAGACTAACTCTTGTTGTTTGGTTGGATTGCTCGTCCTCCGAACCTTTTGTATTTACCTTCAACATTAATACCACTTTTCCACTTGTTTCTTGTAGACTAGAAAAGAAAATAGTAGCTACAAACTTGTGTTATTGATGGCATGTCAGATGACAGATCATAAGCTTTATGCTTATATAGATTAGTTCTTATGATTTTACTTTCCTCTTGTTGATATTATTGTTACTGTTTAATTCTATTAGGTGTTATGTTTGAAGAATGTCGACAAATCCAAGAAGCGCATTCTGCTTATCATAATGCTCTTCTACTTGAACCATATCATGTTCCTTGCAAGATAATGATTGGTACTTTGTTATCAAAATTGGGATCAAAGATTGTGCCATTTGCAAAGAGCTTACTTTCAGACGTCACTACTATATTTTGGTCTTAGATGACGATGAAAATCCGTCATTATAAGATTATAATGACGGCTGGCCGCCTGTCATGTATCAGATTGTCATCTTTACTCTTTTTCAACAAAAACTGCGATAATAGAATGTCACAAAAAGTAATTAGATGACAGGGAATCCCCGTCATCATAGGTTCCGCCAAAAGTTATTAGATGATGGGGAATCCTTTGAAGGAATCAACGCAGCAGAAAGCCATGATCTTGAATTATTTAAAAAAACAACCTATTATCAAAGGATTACGAAAAATACCTCTTAAAGTGTGACAATCAAAAATTGAAACCTCATAGTCTTCCTTATTATTCCTCAGACTATTAACCAAAATCACAAATAAAATATCAAAATACTAGCTCATCTTTGTATTTTCCAAAAAAAATTATTCGGCCAAGGAGTTTCTTTATTTAAGCAAAAAAATTGTTTTAGAAGAAAAATATCCAAAACGTTAAAAACCATAGTTCTTTATATTCTTCATCCTGTACAAAAGGAAGTTATGAAGAATATATTGACATCTCTTCAAATGGGTTACAATTTGTAACACATGTGAAGGCTACCCTTGGCACACCAATGGTTGGGAAAAAAATTCCCAACCGTTTGTGTATTAACAATTTTCAAAAATTAATTAATTAAAATTATATTAATTTTAATTAATCATTGGTCTTTTAGAATAAACATTGAGCTAGTATTTTAGATCACTTCATTGGCTATAAGGTAGTCACGTTGTGTCACATGTTTATTAAACAAGTCTCGTCACAACGTAACCTAAATTCGAGGTTAGTAAGGGGATCATAACGATAAATATACATTTGGCTACATAATTAATAAAATCTATCGATTAAATTCATAATCGAATTTATTAATTATTAATTACGTTTAACTCCACTATAAAATCATAATTGAACTCTCAGTATATTTTATATTACTCGATACAACTATCATTGACTCATTATTCATTATATAATGTTCCTTCATAATATAGTACCGTGTATAATTAAGTTAATTACTATCGACCTAATATTTCATACTTGATACCTCAAGTAAAATTATCAAATCTCTAGTACTCCACGAGAGATACTAAGTGCTTAGTTAACTATGATTACATAAATGAATTACATTAGAGCTACTATGTCACTTAATTAAAAGTGTCTATGGATTCTGCTATTAAGAATCTATGGACTCACTATCTAATAACCTAGACATCCAACTTACAGAATATGTTGACACATAGAGTCTCATTCTTAATAGATCAAAACAACTAAATTATTAAATATGAGCTCATAACTCTCTCAAGATTGAGAGCACTCATAAAATAATAGCAACGAGTAATAATTTTCATTTGATTGTACTATACTAAAAAAAAGACTCATTAGTCCTTACAATACATTCCAAATGCATTAATACATTAACCAAATACTCTATATAAAAATCAATGTAAGTCACTCTACATAATAGAGTTAATGTACTACAGTCTTTTCTTAGTAAAGCGCCCAACTTCACTAGACTGTGAAATTAAGTATTTACAAGTCATAAATGACTCTTGGTTAAATACATCGTTCCCATGAGCTAAACTCCATAGGACTTCTAAACCAAGTACTATTATGCTTATGAACCTTTTACAAGAATGTATTGCACATAATATAAGAATAAACTATTTATTATTAATCAGAATTAAATGTCTCAATAATATAATAGAATTGCAGTGCTTTTAGGACACAAAACTAACAATCTCCCACTTGCCCTAAAACATGTTTACAACTAGCTTAACCCTCATGTTCTCTACATGTGACCCAAATACTTTTGTGGCTAAAGTCTTCGTAAACTGATCTGCTAGGTTCTACTGCTGAAGTAATCTAATTGAAAATCTTAATCCACATACCAAACTGGTATTAGATTCTCACCATGATAGACAAGCACATAATCTCTCATTCTCCTAAGATACTTGAGTATATGCTTCCCCAGTGACTAAGTCTACTACAAAATATACATTCAGTGTACAATATAACATATTTAAGACTTCCCACTATAAAAAACAAGAGAACTGTCTTCATGTTATATATTTCATCCTATGTCATAAGACACTGACAGAATAAATAGGTTCCAAACCTAAAAGAGTAACAAGCTCTTTCTTGGAATCCATCATTGTACACCTACACAACATATTTTTGTCTACACCGTTCAAGATAAGTATATCATTCTATATTTAAGTCTCAAAAGATCTTAATTCTTAGAATGAAGACCACTTTTCTAAAGTCTTTGATATCATAAATTCAGACAAACATAGTTTTATCGGTGACATTTAATTCTATATCATTCTTGATGACAAAATGTCATCTACATAAAACACCAAGAAAATCATTATGTTTCCTTCCTTTCTCTTGTACTGACATGCCTCATTATGATCTTGATCAAAATCAAAACTTGATTACACGATCAACATAATGTTCTAAGTCTTTAATGCATGGCTAAGTCCACGACTGGATTAATGCATCATGTATATCATAATTCCTGGCCTTTAGAAACAAATCCAAAATTTGAGACATAAAGATATTCATTTCAAGATCGCCATACAAGTAGCGTTCTTGACATCCATTTGCCAAAACACTCGTAAAAGAGATGAGCTGTAAATGATACAATATCTTTATAGATATGAGCATGACTATTAGTGAAAATGATCTGCTATACTCAATATCCTCTCTCTAAGTATGCCATTCCCACTAAGTCCAGTTTTGAAGATCTTGACCTTGCATCTATTTTTCGCTTCCGCTTGTAAATCTTTAACACCCAATTCTTTAGGAGCTTCTACAAGCTTCCATACTCCATTAAAATTAATGAAATCATTTTCAGATTTCATTGCTTGAAGCCAATGATTTACTTTGCATCATTTACAACCTCTATGCAGTTTTTGGGATCTGAGTCATGTTCCTCTAAGATGGACTCGAAAGTCTCTCACTTGAACATGAATCTCTCAATTGGTTGTGATCCCCTCCCACTACAACGCAGTGATTGAGATCTATCTTATGTTCCATCAAGATTACCATATCATACTCTTCTAAGAACACTTACTTCTCATATAAATCAGAAACACTCCCACTACAAAAAAGGTTATGTACTACTAGGAAGTATTTCATTCTTATTCTCTTGACCAACTGGATTCTCACTAACTTCTGGATTTATCTATTATCAAACTAGATTGCGTGACACACGTACTACTGGATACTTCTTCTAAGTTTGTGTTGCGTCTAGATATTCCTTTCGAAATATCATCTTCTTCCAAGAATACATTTGTACTCACAAACACTTCTTATTCTTGGTACTATAAAACAAATAACCCACATTCCTTTTTGCATAGCCTATAGTTATATTTTATTTTGATCTACCATCTAGCTTGACAACATTCTCTTTTAGCACGTGTGCTAGACATCCACATATAAGAAGGTTACGTAAACTAGGTTTACGAACATTTCATAATTCTTGTGGTGTTTTAGGAACTATCATAGATGATATTAGATTCAAAATACGTAATCTATAAAGCTAATCCTCAAAAAGAAAAAGGTCAATTTAAATAATTACACATAGATCTAATCATGTTAAAAGAAAATATTACTCTTTAATGTTACACTATTCTCTGGGTGACCCAGATGTAACAAACTGGAATACAATACTGATATTCATCTTATAGTCAATGAATGCCATTAAGAGGTATTTACTTTTTCAATCAAATCGAAGAGACATAGTTTGTCTCTCCAATGCTTTATCGACTTTCATTCTAAACTATTTGATTTCTCGAAAGTTCCAGAATCAAGAAGTATAAGATCAACATAGTCATATCTAGAGTACCCGTCAATAAAACTGACATTATACCCATAGTCACCCCTCACCTAGACTATCACTTGTCCACTCAAGTAATATACTCCAACACTAACGTCACAGACGTCTATGTCATTCTATCTCAAAAATCACTCTTGGTCATATACTTATCAGTAATGAATTCGCTCACTTGTAAGATTTTATAAATTTAAAATCCATGAAGCATGTCTCTTACTAGCCTTCGAATCATACTTAGATAATATGACCATGACATATGTTATAGACATATAGTTGGATTGAAACTTTTCTCTTTTATAATGTACTATGTATACTGTTATTTTACTCTATATCAGGCAACAAAAAATTTAGAAATAAATGTACTATCCAAAAACAATGCATACGCCTTTATCCAAAGAACAACATGCAATCCATCTCATTTAGTTTTCTAGTTTCCTAGAACCTTCACATAGAATTGTGAATGTAATTAGTGATTTCAGAGTCTACACGCGAGGATGTAGTAGAATCAATCACTAATAACTTCTTAATGTGATGCATGTTTCAGCCCTATATAGTTAAGAAATTCTTTTAGTTGGTTTTCTTCTATCCAATCTTCTCATAATAGAAGCACTTCTCATTAGAACTTGCTATCTCTTTCTTACTCTAAGTCAACTCTATTTAGAGATCTTTATCTTCTTCATCTTATCTAGGCTAAGCTTAAGCTTAAAAGAAGAAGTTGAATGGGTCACGTTTAACATAATCTGTGTCTTCAAGATTCCCTTAGCTATCTTGAGTTCCTAATTCAGTTCAGCCAGTTTAAACATTTTTGCATGTGCTGTAGTTTAATCATGAACCGATCTAAGGAATTCACTTAGGTATCCAAGACTAAATCAACTTGGGTTTCCCCATCGAGTTCGGCTATAGTAATCTCTATCTCGTTTTAAAAACACCAAGCATAATGATATGATCATTAACCAAAGTTTACATTGCCATCTTAGTGTTCAACATTACCCTTCAGACATCATACTGGAGATATAATAATTATATCAGCGTCCATGGAGAATGAATTTACTGTAGTTCCAACATATTCGCCATATAATAACACCATGTTACATGGAGCTAAAATTCAAACTATCTCCATATAATATTAATTTTATTCTTCTAAGTGGAACTCTAAGAAAGGTCTAGAGTAACGTTAATTAGGAGTGTACTTGTTTCTTTTTACGATCAGATTAAAGTCTTAGTTAATATCCATTAATGTTGATAATATTTTTAATAAAGATGCTAATGGGCTCATGGACAACATTTTAATTACTAAAAATAATAAAATTCTCAATCATTACAAACACATTTAATTAACGCATGCATCATATCATGAAAATAAAAAAAACTCAAAAAAATAACATGCAATGTACGCAACGGTATCTCAACTCTCATAAACATATGCATGCTTAGGCAGAACGCACATTTGAAAAAAATTAGGTAGGATAGTCCAATCTAATTAATTACCAATATGATATTAATACATAGTCATCCTACTAATCTAGTATTAATATCTAGCAATTAACTAATGTTTAGCTTTGGTCTCTCGAAATAAGTAATAAGAACTGCTTATGTGGGATACCACAAAAATGAGTCAAGTGTATACAATTATTTCACCCTTAGACTTGTGACAAGTGGACAACTCCTGCTTAGGCAAATCATTTCCAGTGATTCACTTATCAAGGTGATCATCACGAAGACCATACTTGTAATATCTTATACTTCGGATACCCTCCTTTAGGGAGCTTCCAAGATTGAAGACGAGATACCCTGACACCTTACTATGATCCAATAATGGAGACCGTAAGTTTCGATTAAGAATCTCGCTCCCAATTGATTTTTTAAATAATGTGAGTTTTTATTACCGGGGGTTACTAAGCGACATTAGATAATTAGCCAACCTAATCTTTAGCAACCTACTCTAATTAAAGAAGCATGCTCAATTAGTATTATATTTAAGTTAATATAATTTTATCTAAATTCTAATAATCTCACAATTTTATTAACGACAAATTCAATATCTAGCGAGATTATTAAAATTAAATTTACATAAAATTAATAACATGCTTCTAGGGTTAGCAATTTTATACTCTAATCGATTATGCTTAATTTTATTTTCATTATGCAATCACAAACGCTTATCCTTCTAGAAACATAAAGCCACATGGTATCTAAAAGTGATGTGCATAAAATAAAATTATCTAACATGCTGGGTATAAAATATAATAAACCAAATATCAGGGTATAAAAGATAAATATCTAAAATATACCTTAGCCTTGCATAACTTTATCATATCTTAATTTAAAGTCTAAAACTGATCTTCAAGATAGAGATCGATCCGTGGCATCGGAATCGTCTACCCTTGGTTGACACCCTTGATCGATCCGCAGGTTGCACCTACTGCCTCACGAGGTTGATCCCGATCCAACGAACCAAACCAGAAAAACAGAAAAATTCTCGTCACTTCAGATTTGACATGGAAACCATCCGAATCTTGTCTTCTTTGTGACACACAATTCTGGGTCTTTGCGTTATCTTTCCAGAGGATTTTAAATCGCCTCAATCCGACATCAGATCCGGAAGTTATGATCCAAATATCTAGCCTGTCCGCTACCACCTTCTACGCGAATGTGAGTTTTCATCCGTTTTTCGATTCCCTTTTCGCGTCATTTCAATCTCTAGCTGATATGAATAATTTCATCATAACAATCCTAATTTTTTCGAAGAAAGTTTATAAGAATCTATGAAAATTAAATACGAATCCTAAAGGAAAAATAATTTCTTCATAAATTATCTCTCTAATTACATAATCAACAGAAAAATACACGTAAAATCTTAATGGTTATGAAAGGGAATATCGAAAACAATCAAAAAACCCTATTTATATTTTTCAAGGTATTTCTCGAATAATTCAAAACTTTTGCTCTGATACCAATTAAAGGAATCAACGCACCGGAAAGACAAGATCTTGAATTATTCGATAAACAACCTATTATCAAAGGATTAAGAAAAATACTTCTTAAAGCGTGATGATAAAAAATCAAAATCTCATAGTCTTCTTTACTATTTCTCAGACCATTAATCAAAATCACCAATTGGTGGGCATTCGAATAAAATCAGACCAAAATACTAGCTCATCTTTGTATTTTCCAAAAAAAAATTGTCCAGCCAAAGAGTTCTTTATTTAAAAAAAAATTCTTTTGGAAGAAAAATATCCAAAACCTTGAAAGCCGTAGTTCTTCAATTATATTCTTCATCCTGTACAAAAGGAAGTTATAAAGAATATATTGACATCTCTTCACATGGGTTACAATTTGTAACCCATTTGAAGGCTCCCCTCGAGACACCAACAGTTGGGAATTCCCAAGCATTTGTGTATTATTAATTTTTAAAATAAATAATTAATTAAAATTAATGTCAAAATAACTTTTAATCAACACCTATAACAAGTTTTTTTTATAAATGTTCAACACCTATAACAAGCTTATCTTATTCCATTTTTTGTTAGCTTATCTTATTCCATTGCGGATAACTAAGACCTACCAATGTCTTTATAACACGATAGTTGTTGAAAATGATAGCAACTCCAAAAAAAACATAAACTTGTCTAGTTCTCAATGAACACAAACACAACCAAAAATTATTGTAAATCTTTATGGCAATGATTCAACTGAGTCATATGCAAACATACGTACATACATCGTATATTTATACACACACACACGCCCATATATATATTTCTTATACGATTTTTTACAAGAACTAAGCCATATAGAAAAAAAATAACTCAAATAAAGCATAAATTTATTTAGTGAAATTCATTTACGAGATATAGAAATTTTTCAGTTCTTTCATCTTCACAAAATTTAGTTTCGTGCTCAACTCAATGGAAATTAGAAAATTAAAGAGGAAAATGAAAATATGTATAAAAGTTCTTCCCTGCTTCTGCCAAGCTTGTGAGTTTTGGTTCCTCGAGAGATGCTAGAAAAGCAATTGCGGCGTCTATCTTTGTGTGTTTAGTGTGCTCAATTTCCTTTTGTAGCATTCTGCTCCACAACTCAACCAAGCTCTTCAACGTTGGTTGTCCATGAGCATGTACAAGTTTAACACATTAATACTACAACTCAACCAAGCTCTTTTAAAATCATTGCTTTGCATCGTCAGATCAAACTCCAACCTACCAATACAAAAATATAGAAACCAATAAGAGATAATAAATAAAATTACCACTTCAGGTTATCATCAGCTTTGATAAAAAAAAATGGTCTCAAGAAAGGTGGTAGAGTTCAAATATTTTTTACCTCTTTGATATTCTAGGTAGATGAAGAGCTTTAGTTGCATAACACATTCCTAATATAAAATTGGGCTAAATCATCATGATATTCTCTGGCAAGCCTACTGGCCCTGCATTTCAAAATAAAATGATATCTCAAATTTTATAATGTAAACATATAAGGTAATCCATGCTACTTACAAGCTTAAAGGACTTAAAAACTTTGAAAGATTGAAACTAATAGGAGATTCTTCAAGAAGAGCTCTAGTTTTATTATGTTTTTCAAGTTACAAAGTCTAGCCAAAATATTTAGACAAGAATTGCTTAATTGATTCTAACTGGTGAAAGATAAAAAAAACTTATACAGAACATTTTATCAAGGGGTCAAAGATTATATGAGATGTGTCTCTAGTGAAAATATCCAAGAACTTGACCACCCACATTTATTTTGATAGCCTCTTTATGATCCAAAATACCTTCTGGTGTAGTAATCACAACATAATCCCACTACATAGATATATAATCTCACCATGAATATATAATGCATGTAAATATTAGAAGCCATACAATATGTTGATATTTGCTTCAAGAAGGGAGAAAAAATTATGAGTTCACAATGTGAAGGGAAAACGCAGAGGTGCTATCATGATGAAAATTAGGGTAGTGAGGGCTTCATAAAGTGACGCAACTAGGGTAGTGATGCTGGCATGTCAGGCCAAGTTTTTTTCAAAATGCTAGCACAAAACTTGTGAAATATCGACAATGAGGTAGAGGTTATCTATAGTTAGTAGGTGGAGGACCCCCATTTGAGGTGCCACTATCGTAAGTGGCAGGTAAAACATTCAAGACAACACATAGAAGCATATACTTATGTCTGACCTGTGAAGATAATAGCTTAATCAAATCTTCTTGATCTTTTTCCACATGCTTACGGGCATCACCAGATATAGATGCAACCTTTGCTAGTATTTTATCATTGATATTCTCAGCCCCGTAGTTGTAACACTCCTCCAACAGCTTGTTGCTTGCCTACCATAAAGTCCATGATTAAAAAGTAGAATGATTAATATTTTTATTAAAATTTAATAATTGTTAACAATGCCAACAAAATATTTCTTGACCAAAAAGTCTTTGTGCAATAACAAACAAGTTCATGTATGACCATAATAATAGAATACTCACCTGCCTCAATATGCTTGTAGCCAATGACTATAAATGTTTCTCCTGCCTTAATAATATCTTTTTGGAAATCCTAGTAAAGAGAGGAGAATATAATACATTTGTAAGACAGATAAATGATCAATAAATATCAAGAAATTAACAAAAAATATTTAGTGGTATACTACACCAAGCTCATTTAGCTTCTTCCATAAAAAGAGATTTAATATCATTTATACACAGCAATAAACAAAAGGGAAAAATTATTTACCCTTCCAGCACGAGTTGATCTATATAGTTTTTCTAATTGTTGATGTCTTTGCAACTCAGCTTCATCAATTACCGTCACACCTGAACTTTCATAACAACTCCCACCAAATTGCTTCATTACAACCTCAAATCCGAGAAAAACAAAATTAGCATTAGCATTTATTTTCTTTTGACTCCACATTCATAAAGCAACATAACAAGAAATGATTAGAAAGGAAGCGTCGGTATGCATATTGATCTTCCTATTCACAGCCATCCTACTGCTAGCACCACCAAAGGTATAAAAATTTGTGAAATTATAGAATTATCAAATATTGCACTTTAGAGTCTCCTCTTTTTTCATATCTGCTAAAACAAAAACGTTCATTTAATGGGTTCTACCATATATTTAGGCTTTAATTTGAGGGATTTATCTTTTTCTAATTGTTGAGATTAAAGAAGTGAATTCAAATATCCTTTGCGTACATTTTCTCATCTTCCATTTTGGTAGATATGGGTACCAGCAACATTAATGATTCGCTAATTTTTCTTTCATTTTCCATGAAAAAATGACAATCTCTATCAAATTCAACGTTCCATAAATCTCTATTGCTCCCGTTTACTCGGTAACACAAAGAAAAAGTTGACGAATTGACCAACAAAAAATAAAGAAATCAGAGACCAAAATGAAATGGTTATCCACAAAGTACCTACTGTTGCTTTGCTAGTTGATGCTAAATTTTACTGGCTTGTCTTTTAAAAATGTCCATGGCAACTAGTTGGTTTCAGCTTCTAAACTATCTCGAGGAAATCGATGTAAAAGGATTAAAAAAGACGCAGTACAGTAGTTGCTACCGGAGCAATATTTGAGCTCATAAAATCGTCAGAGAGATCTAATAGCCATTGCACGATACAAGATCAGAATCTCTCTCTCTCTCTCAAATTTGACTGACTTTCTGTGTGGAGAACTAGATTTGGTTGGCTAGGCAGATTAATAACGAAGGTTCGAGTTCCACTCTCTCTCTACCCATCAAGCAATAAACATAATGAACAAAAATCAGGGTGCAAAAGCATTATAAACAATGACACAAATGAAGGATGAAGAATACCCTTACCCCCTATGCCAATCGAGAACAGCCACAAACTTTGAAGCGCACCGTTCGATTATGATTTCGTTGACGTGGAGGGATCTTGCACAGTGACCACCTAACGCCTACTTCATCCAGTCAAATCCTCCACCGTCCTGGCTTATCCCTCTTGAACAAAAAATCTCGAAGAGCCATGAAGAGAGAGGTGAGGGAGAAGAAGAAAGGTAGAACTGAGACGAGAAGGGCGAGAGAGATGAAGAGAGGCAGATCTGACTAGAGAGGCAAGGGAGAATAAGAAAGGTAGATCTAAGATGAGTTTATGGGAAAGGGGAAATCAAAGGAGACGATGTCCTGACTTGCCAATCGCCAGTGATCTCCTCTCGCTTTTGTTAAAGAGAAAGAAAACTAAGTAACTTTAGGGTTTAGATGGATTAAATAGAATGATATTTTCGTAAATAAAATAAACTTTAGTAATTTTTTTATATCACTATGATAAATTATTATGACAGCCCAAAAATTATCTGTCATCGTAGATAACACATTAATGACAACTAATTTTTTAGCTGTCATCTTACTCAAAGTGCCTCACCCTACACTATTTTTCTTTGAAAGATTTTAGGCAGCTGTCATTGTATTATTGAGGTGGTTGTCATTGTAAGTCAAAATTGTAGTAGTGCGTGCTTAGGATAGATCTGGCAAACCATAAGGCTTGGTATTATTTGGGAATGGGTCACAAGAATGATGGTGGAATAGCCGATGCCATAAACTGCTTCCATGCTTGAAGAAACCGATCCAGTTAAAAGCTTCAGTAGTATTCTCTAACTTGCTCGTGTATTAGAGGTCCTAATCTCGTTAGTTATTCTTTTTACACAGCTAAAGTTAACATTTTTTTATTTTACAGCTGGTACAGTAGGGTTCATAAAAATCATGGATTTTATTTTCTTTTTTTCCCCTATTTTCTTCTGATTTATCAGTTAAATATTGCCTTATGGCTTCTTATATTTTATAGATAGTGTATAAATCCTGAGAGTTTAATGTTTGATATATGTTTTTATTAATTTGATATTTTCATAGTAATTGTAACCTGGTTGAGGTGAAGTTTTAGGGTGGAACTAAAAATAATAATAACAGTACTTTCGACGGTAGATATAAAAATTGAAGTAAAAAAGGTAATCTAACACAATGGTAAATAAATGTAACGTCGAATTAAGGATAATTAATTACAACAACAAAAATCATCTTGTACGGTGGTGGTAACCAAAAGCGTCGTAATATTCATAAAAAACACGACGATCGTACCATTACACACGATGTGAAGAATAAAATGTCGTAATATGGAAGAAGGTTACTAACGGCGTTAATTTCTTTTACGATGGTGGTAAGTAAAACCGTCGTAAAATTCTCCATAATACATGATGGTGATTCACTTCTCACGACGTCATATATAACCGCTGTTATCTTACGTTTTAAGTTTTATGATGACATACAAAAATAATACGACATTTGTCTCCTTAAGCGTCGTGGTAGGATAAATCTGTTACGACGTTTATGTAAAATACACTCGTTGTAAAGATGATGTTTTACGACATTTTTTTTCCTACCGTCGTGTAATGCAAAAAAATATTACACGACCTCACATAGACCACGGTAAATCCCCATCATCTATAGTAATAGACGACGGATATTTACCATCATAAAGGGGTTTTTTTTGTAGTAGTGAGAATATTAGGCATTTGTTGTTCTGTATAACAAATAGGGAAGTGTCTAAATGAGTATAGACAAATCCTCTATGAAACATGGTAGGCTTGAACCTGTCATACCAAGACATGTGACGCTTCTTACCATATAAAGCTTTGTTAAGCTTGCAAATATGATTGGAAAGAGCTGCATCTTGAAAACCCTAAGGTTGGACCAAAAACAGCTTCCTGACGACAATCATTTTGAAGATGTCTCACATTCTAGTTGAAGGTCATGGCAATGGCAAGAATGATTCTTATGGTGATAGACTTGACGACAAGAGTGGAAGTAGAGGTGTTAAAATGTGTTAGCCTGAACGTTGGGCCCAGCTCGGCACAAAGATTCACGTGTCGATCCCAACCCGGCACACATCTCCTACCCAAAAAGGGCTGAAGATTTTTTTAGTGGCCCGACGTAGCCCAACATGACAAATTTTGTGTGCTAGGCCTGGCCTGCACAGTAAATGAGTGTGTCTAGCCCAACACGACCCACTTAAAAAGCAGGTTGTGCTAGACCCGATCAGTAGCCCTGATCAAATTTGATGTAGTCTTGATCAATATGCAATCACTCATCAGATAATATACAATCATCACTCATCAGATAATGAGTTAGGTTCATGTTTAAATTAAGTAGTTAGTCATCAAATAATGAGTTAGGTTCATGTTTAAATTAAGTAGTTAGTCATCAAATAATGAGTTAGGTTGCTCTCAGATTAATTAATAATTCCGCCTTGTGAGAAGTGATTGACTACTTGATCTAAATTAATAACACCAGTCCCCCATATACAATCATATATTTAATAACCAAAAGTCCTAGAAGAGGAAGTTTATTAAAATTTGTCGGTGGAGGTTGTTAAATGCTCATCACATCAATCTGCAGACAAAATCTGTGGACTACGTACGTAATGTGAATAAACTATTGTAGTCTGATACTATTTCTGTTTTTTTTTCCTTATAATTGATGTAAGGATCGTGAATGTGATAACGGTATCAATATCATGTGAAGTGAATGAACACTCAAGTAATTCTTCCAAAAATTACTGGTTAGGTAGGTTATTTTCATCTATTCTTCTCTGGAATAAAAAAAAGTACTGGTAAACCAAGTTTGTAAAAGATATATTTAATTTTATTGATTTTTGAATTTTTTTTAAAAACCAAGCTATTAGAAAACAAATTTTTTTTGTCAATTAATTAAAATACTTTTTGGCTACTGCTCGAAAACGTTTTCGAATACCCATAATTTAAGAGAAAAAACATTTTTATTGTTTCACTTGTGTAAAAAAACTCATATTCAAATTATATATATTCTAACCAAAATATAATATGAGCTAAAATTATCTCCAAAACATATTCTTATCATAATCTTGCATTACATATAAAATACCATAAGTAACATTATTAATTCCCTACTTACATTTAACACAAAAGAGTAAAACTAAACCATCAAATCAGAAAATTAGACTTAAAACTGATTAATAAGGGCTCTCTCCAACTACATTACCAGGAGGATCATAAAAGCATATGGTTAAGCTAACCTGTTCTTTCACACAAGTGGCTTGTGCACATCCCAGCTCCAATGATTTCCTCCACACCACCTGTGTGTACACCCCACACCTATGATTTCCCTCGCATGAGTTTGTGCTGTGGTTATAGTAATCCTTCTCTTTCACCCACTCCTCCACCGCCACCCGCGGTGGCACGCTCTGCCCACTCCCCCACAACTGGTTTCCGCCGTACTTGCTGCTGCTTAAGTTGGCGAATTCACAACTCGCTTTGTTTCTTTGGTAACGGACCAAAAGGCTTGTTGATTGGGCTAGTTTCTCGCTCCATTTGAGTGGGTCCACTCCTACTGCTGCTCTTGCTTGGTTGTGTGCTTCAAGGAATTCTCTAGCCGCTGAGGGTAGTGCCGGAGGGACGGCGGTACCTGGGCTGGACGTGGTGTTTTCCGCCGCGTCTGCACCATTTGCCACCGCTAGTACTAGTACAAGCCAGATCCAGAGAATGACCATTTTCCTTGGTTTTTTAAGTCCTCAGACTGAGTTGGAGTCAATAGCATTTATAGAAGGGATAATTCTATCATGTCGGGGTTTTGTCTCGGTATGAATTCTGGATATTTACGACTTGGATTGTTTTTGGAGCAATTCATCCATTCAAGGTCATGTCGGTCAAAGATTTCCCTTTTTTTTTAATTATTTTGAGGAGTTGATAAAAAATATAGAGGACTTAGACTTATAATGTAGAAGAGTTCACTTAACTGTATAAAATGAATATTTTTTTATATGAGTTCATCTAAAATGTATAGAGATTCATAAAAAATGTATTAAGATTCACAAAAAATATAGTAGTGTTCATCTAAATATATAAAATTAATATTTCTTAGAGGTGTTCACATAAAATGTAGTGAGCTTCATAAAAATGTATTGGGGTTCACCTGAAATGTAAATGGGTTCATCAAAATATACAAAATTAATATTTCTTGAAGTAGTTCACCAAAAAAGTGGAGGAGTTCACCTTGAATGTAGAGTGGTTCACCTTGAATGTACAAAATTAATCATGTACATTAAGGTGAACCCCCTCTACATTTTAGATAAACCACTATACATTTTAGGTGAATCTCAATACATTTTTTTATGAACCACTTCAAGAAGTATTAATTTTCTATATTTATGTGAACTCCTCTACATTTTAGATAAACTCATGTACATTTTAATTGAACTCCACTACAATTTAGGTGAACCCCTCCAAGTAATATTAATTTTGTATATTTAGGTGAAACTCATTACATTTTAGGTGAACTCATGTATATTTTTTATGAGCCCTCATTACATTTTAGGTGAAGACATTAAAAAATATTAATTTATACATTTAGGTGAACCCTCTACATTTTAGGTGAACCGCTGTACATTTTAGGTGAACTACACTATATTTTCGGTGAACGCTTCTAAGAAATATTAATTTTGTACATATAGGTTAACCCCTTACATTTTAGGTGAACCCATAAACATTTTTTGTGAACTCCGCTACAATTTAGGTGAATCCTAGTACACTATATTGACGGTTATTGTATTTTTTATGGCTTTATAACGGCGGTTTTGCATCTTTTATGGCACTTTTTATGTTCTTTATCGGCGATTTGAAGATCTATACTGGCGGTTTGTTCATCACATACCGACAATTTTGAACGCTTACGTACAGTTTTTTTGTCCATTAGAGGCGGTTTCAGGATCTATAGCGGCGGTTTTTATCAATACCGCGGTTATTAGGACCTATACCGGCGGTTTTTCTACAAATTTGATTTTTCTAATTTAATAAGTGTATACTCGATGAATCGCAAAGAAATTTATCAAGATTCTCGATTTTTGAACACTAACATTAAGTACCTTTACTTATATTTGAAATTAGATTGAATTAAGTATGGATTGTCAAAATAATTGAACACTTATTCATAGACGCTTAAGAACATATCATTGGTTATGTCGTCGTGAATTTATGACAAGTATCAAGTGAAATAATTTTTCAACAAATAAAATTCTAGATCGTGATTTTATCATAGTCCATAAATTCAATATATCGATTTAACGAACATGTATACCCAAAAATTGCAATCGCCACTCTTCTTAACACTTCATTCTTCTCTCACTCAAACAATCTAAGTCATTTTCAAACACATAGACATATTCACACACACTTAACCATTTTTACAACTTAGCCACATACACTTAGTAATTTTCATTTACTTAGTAATTTTCTCACAATTTGTCATTTTTATGTACTTGTTTTGTCACTTAACCATATTTTCATACACTTAGGAATTTTTTCTACTTTGCCATTTTCATGTGCTTGTTTTGATGGAATTTAACTATTTTCATGTGCTTAATTATTTTCACAAACTAACCCTTTTCAGACAAGTGTTTTGATACACAACTATTTTATACTCTTAGTTATTTTTACACACTCAGTCAATTTCACACAGTTGGTCGTTTTCATACCCTTAGTCATTTTCATATAGTTAGTCATGTTCACACACTTGCTAATTTCTATACGCACACTTGCCAATTTCCATACGCTTAGCCATTTTCACACTTGGTAATTTTCACACACTTAGTTATATTCATACAATTATTTATTTTGACATATTTAATCAGTTTCACATACTTAGCCATTTTCGTCATTTTCACACGCTCAGTCATTTTCATGCTTAATCATTTTCATGCGCTTAACCATTTTCATGCGCTTAACCATTTTCATATGCTTACTCATTTTCATATAAGTAGTCATTTTACATAACATGCATTTTTTATATACTTCACAAATTTGACATACTAGGTCATTTCCATTACAAACCTCATATGTAAATATTTATGAATTAAAAATATGTCGGCGTATAAGAAAAAGTAATTCGGGTTCTTCTTTAAAAAAGCATCTCATTTATTAGTATCACTACATATTAAATTAAAAATATTTTTGTTGTTATAAATTCCTTCTAAACACTCTAAAAATAAATTTCATACATACATGAAATTCCTTTCACAATGTTTATAGATTGTTTGGTTGAGAAATGACGACGGAGATGATTTTTAAATAACTGCTTCAACTGCATCGTTTTTATACTCGAGATCAAGTTGTAATGGTTTCTCATCTCTGATATGTACTCTTCGTAGAGGTTCTTCCACTTCCACAAGCTCTCTTTACTGACTTCATCGTCAAAACATGGAATAGTCCTTAAGTTAAAACCCTGAATCTCACATTGAACAATGAAAAGCTTAGCAACTTATCCAATTTTATTTATTGCATAGATAAATTGACAGAAAACAAAAACTAACAAATAATATATAGGACTAACCTTTCTGACCCTTTTTTATTTATCTTAACATATCAATGGTAAAAGCATTTCTAGTGTTTCAACATATTTGACATTTGAATTAAAGCACATAGAGGGATAGATCTCCACACAAATCCCCACGATATGAAAATTCAAGTTCTAAAATGGCCTTCAATAGTTATTATTGTCCTTGACATCTTAATGAAGAAGTTGACCTAAGTATCTCAAGGACAATATTTCTAATTATAATTGATAAAAGTTTTTATTAAAGTTTCATCTACTCACCCATATTGATGCTAGCAGCATCCATATCTCCATCAAACGTGGTTAGAGGAAGATAACTTGAAAATGCTCCCCACTCAGAATCAATTCAACTTTGTCCAAGTAACAATAATAAAACAGAGTTCATGAGAAATTTGAAATTTGGTACTATAGCTTATTATTCATCTAGAAGAAGATATATTTGTTATCAATAACCATTTTTAATTACTCAAAAAAGTACTTCCAACCCGACACAAGGAGAATACGAAAAGGATTGAAAGACTCAATTCATCTGATTCAGTAATGAATTGACACATTAATGTACAAAACACATTTTTCACGTTAATTAATTTTAACACATTAAGATCTGATTTAGGAGTCAAAAATCCAATTGCATTGATTCCAACATACTTTACGGAAGGCCTGGGTTAAAGCTCTCAGACAACCACATGAACAAAGTTAAAGTAGAAACGGGTGCTCACTCAATTCATCACAAAACCGTCAAAACTCTAATTTTGATTCACTAAAGTGAGCAAATAATGATGACCTCTATATTTTCCTGCATTAACCAAACTGTCAAAACTCTAATTCTAATTCACCGAAGTGAGCAAATAATGATAACCTTTACCACCAGTAGACACACATGCATCTTCCATACTGCACTTATGCTTCACAGTACATTATTTTTAGATAATCAAATGCAAATCTATTTTTTGTTCGGTTATAAGAGCATAGTTCTTGGTATTTTTTCAGGTTTGGAACATGTGAAGGCCACTTCAAAGTATAGATACATGATATTAGGTCAAATAAATTTGAAAGGGTTTCTTTGTGAATATCTTTTCAGATAAACTAATAATAACAAATTAGTCTATTTAAGAAATATTGCTGACCTTCTCTCAGACAATATAGAGGTCCATATCCTCATTAATAATATACTATTACCTAAATATTAAAGGAAGTACACAAGTTCATATGACTTTAAATAACAGACAAAGGAGTAGGTCAATGTATTTTAAATAATCAACTGGCTTGGCATTGTAAAAGCAACTCTACAACATTATATACACATAAAATGTTCTAGATTTAATGTTAAATTGCATATATCAAGCAGCAAACATAGCTCTAAGTGAAAAACAAAAATTTCAATCATGATTTTGCTTCACATAAAAAATAAAAGACAAAAGTTTACAACTCAGTAGCACAAAATTAGACCTTTCTCATTCTATTGCCTACAACATTGAAGATAATTTTGAACCTTAAAAAAATTTCTCCCAATGAGCGACAATTCTTGTTTGAAATTTTAGTTCAATACCACATCTGAGCAAGAAATGAAAAAAAATGTCACTCATGTTCAATGAGTCTTTTACTATACCAAAAAACTTCTACAAAACAAATCTTCTTCAGAGTATTTAGATTAAAGAAGAAGACCAAACGAAAACACGAAAAAGAACAAAAAACAACTATGACAAGAAGTAAATGAAATATAAGCACATACCGAATTTTATAATACTCATTGTACGTATTAACTTGGCCATCTCAAAGAGACATGGTTGAGTTTCCATTCATTCCATGATCTTTGTGAGGTCTATAGACCAAATAATTGTGTAACATGCAAGGGCAAACAAGGCCATTTTTGGTTTGCACACCACGAACCTGGCCTTTTATTAAGAAGCAATTTTTGTGGCCATCAAAACCTTTTTGGAACCTGGAACCAAGACCCCCCCCCCCCCCCCNCAAGCCCCCCCCCCCCCCCACATGGAATAAATGTTTCAACTCTAAAATAACATAAATAAGAAGAAATTACAGGTTAAAGTTTACCAAAATCCTCCATCAATCATCAAAGCTCCATCTCCCTCGCATTCACCGTCTATATTAAACCAAAGAGAAAAATAGCAGTTAAGTCACAGAATAAATGAAATAAAGAAAATACTCAAAACATGTTTTACAACTTGTATCCCAAGCCAAATAAAACATCTTAAACAAAATGCTCAAAACCCATCTATCAATCTCACTCATGGTATTTCCCATCCGATTCTCTCTGCGAACCTGTAGATCGAAGGAGGTGAGGCTGAATTTGGGCTTTGGGTGCTTGGTCGAGGCAACGATGCCTTTCATGGTGGCGGCGACTTCTTGGCAATGCAACTCTAAGGAGAACTTGCAAGGTCCGAAAGAGAGATGACCACCGTGAAGAGAGAGAGAGAGAGAGAGAGAGAGAGAGAGAGAGAGAGAAGCTTTGCTCGATAAGGGGTTGTTCACGTGCCTTAATTTTTGGTTATGGGAAGTCAAAGGAGAAAGGAGGAAAGGAGAAGGGGTTGAGCTTCGTCTGAGTTTTAGTGGTTTTTTGGTTATGGGAAAGGAGAAATCGAAGGAGAGAGGAGGAAAGGAGAAAGGGAAAGTGAAAGAAGGATGGGCTGCCTGTTCCTTCAGTTGCAAAACAATTTTACCCCCTAAACTCATCTAACGACTGGAATCATTCTGACCAGATCTAACGATCAAGATTAATCCTAGCCTCAATAAGCATTGAAAAGGGAATAACTATTGTTCTCTTACTTAGAACTCAAATCCACTTGTATTTTATGTCGCATGTAACTTATAAGAGCCTTGTATCTCAAAATGATATATTTGACTTATATTGATTGCGTTGAGTGTACTTCATATGTGTCTTATATATCTCAAAAGTAAAGTATCACATTCAGATTATATACATCTCATTTGAGTTATATAAACCCAATAATAGATTATATATACCTCATCTGAATTATATAAACCCAATAACAACCCGTGCACGATACATTTCAAGGACCCATATTTTTACTACAGTATGAGTGGTGATGGTCATACCAAAATGAAGTGGGGAGTACCAAATTGATACTTCATTTTAATCAATGGAGACGAATCATCATTTTAGTAGATTAATATTAAAAAAGAACATCCATTTAGTAGAGAAGAGCACGTGATCTGGCTGACTTCGATCTGAGGTGAAGCCCATGTGACGTTGCATTCATTACCCTTGTGTCATTTTCTAGATTTTTTTTATTAGTTATGGGAAAAAACCTCGCACATCCTTATAGTTTACTTAAATTAACATAAATATTTTTTTACTTTGAAAAATGATACATACCCTCTTTTATATGTTAGGTTCTATACGTAATGTGGATTACTAAAATTTCAAACTATCATTGTTTAAATAATATGTAATACTAAAATTACCTCTCATTTTATTCTCAATTCTAAAAACGTCAAAATCAATTTTTAATTTAATATTCAAACTAAAATTCATGAAAACGCGAATCAACCCTGGTCGTTTTATGTTTGGAATTCGAAAAATAGTTGGGTAGGATTAGTTAAAGAGATAATATTATATTTTACACCTAAACTAATAGAATTTTAACAGAATTAACTTAATTATCATTTTTTAAAATAGATGGTTGTCCTTATTATTTAAGGAAACTATAAGGAGTGTCATAAAATTTCTCTTTCATTTTTTCATCTATTTTGGTAGTTCTACTGTGAAATTTTCTTTTTCTTTTCTATATTTTAGGAATATGAGTGTGACTTTTGATCTTATGGAGATTAAGTCAATCATTGACGAAGATACACACAGTTTTATCTAGTTGGATATTTAGTCTACTCTAATAAGTTGATTTTCTTAATTGACTAACATAATGTTATTGCCAAGTAAATTTTCTTTAATGATAAAATAAGTATTTTTGTGTTAAAAATTTTACCAAATTGAACCGAACCGAAAATAATCAATTAAGTCAATTTTTTCTAGTATTATCAGTTTTGCATGAATCGTAGATTTTGGAAAATAGACGTTGCGGTTCGGTTCTAATGATTTTGAATTGGACGGAACCAACAGTAAATATCTATAGATACTATATTTAAATGGGCAGGGAGAAACATTTTTATTTTCTTTTTATCATTTATACCCCTTTAAAATAGAGTACAAATTTTTTTCATTTTTTTCATTTAGTTAACATAATAGAATTTTGCTGTAAAATTAAATATATTTACAATATGATGTCATTATTGACGTCAATGTCTAAAGAAATGAATTTTGAGATCTTATTTACATAATAATATTTATTTTTCAATTATATTATTACCTTCATTGTCATTTTTTATGATTAATATTATGTAATATTTATGTTATTAAAAAAAAGAAAATTAATGTGAATTTAATGAAAGATATTAATATTTTTCAAAAAGATACTATCATTTAATTTTTTAGGAATGTGACAAATTGATGAAATAAAATCATTTTACTATTTATCAAAGAACAATGTTATAAATAGTACAATTTCAATGATCAAAATTTCAAATTATGACATCTTACTTTATACCCATTATGTTGGAGCAGTAAACTTCTAATATATAAAATAGCTAAAATTTATATTCTCGAATTTTTATTTGTCACTACATAATTAATGTTATAGATAATGTGCAAGCCACGTTGTTTAAATCGAGTGTATATAAAATCATGCGACGCCTTCTCTCCATTACAAATTTCAAGAATTTATTTATTCTCTCTCCTTAAAATTTAAATGAAATATAATATTTTTAGACACGTGGTAATTGATGATATGAATGAGTACTGAATATTCAGTATTCCAAGTGTACCAAATACTTTCTCCTCCACAGAAATTTTTTTTGATACTCCTAGAGTACCGAATATTCAGTACTTCTCCATATCATTTGATTACACGTGTACACGTTTGACAAATTTTAAGAATTTATTTATTGTCTCTACTTAAAATTTGAATAAAATATAATATTTATAGACACGTGACAATTGATTATATGAAGGAGTACTGAATATTCAGTACTCCAGGTGTACCGAATACTTTCTTTCTCCTCTCGACTCCTCTCTCTCACCCTTTCTCAAAGTCCATGTTAGGCGCCACTCTTCTTTCTTTATCTCTCTCCGCCGCTTTCAACATGTATACATGACTTCTGTGAGTCTTATGTCGATTCATGCTCTGATTGATTCTGTTTCTCTACTCTAAGGTTATCTGATATGTGAGTTAGTATTCTCTTATATGGTGTTGGTTGGTTAACGAAAGGGATTTTAGAATCTATATGTAGCGTATTTTACGGTTTGTTGTGTTAGGATGCTTAGATTTAGGGTTTGTAGGTTCAAATTTTTTAGTTTCAATTCTAAAGGTTAAAGAAGGATCTGAACAGATCAAACTGAATCGAAGGTCACAGTTAGATTTGATTTGGATCAATTGTCTTAGACGGTTCAGTTTCATTTGGCTTGTAAGATACCGATTATTTCGGTTTGATTCAATTTTCTCCGAGATAATTGACCAATCGAATGGTAAGCACGTCTATTTCTCTATTTTTTAATATTAAAATACTTCGTTATTTTTTATTTTGATGCAAGGCTATTTGATCCTCATAAAGAAAAAAATTAGATTATGAGAAATAAAAGAAAAGTTCATTTAAAATTTTACTTTATTGAGTTAAATACATTATTGTCTCTCAAACTATCACCCTTCAACATTTTTAACATGAACATTTAATAGCAAAATTTAGCTCTAAACCATTCAATTATTTGCAACTTAAACCCTTTAATTAAAAACACTAACGGGTTTATTAGGTTCAACACGTTTATTCAAGAATAATTTTAAACTGATTAAGTTTTATCTAACTAAGAATGAGTCAGTAATTTATTGGTTGATATTTCAATACTAATTATGATAATTTTACCAGTTAAGCAAGGAATAATTACACGCCTCTTAGTTAAATAAAATAAGGTTTATAACTTCGTTAGTTAAGAAACACTCGTCACATAATAATACCGTTTGTCTTTCTCGTGATCTATAAATATATCCCATCCTTGTATAGGAACTTCTCTTTCAAGAGAGAGAAGTGCGACAATAAGATAAACTGAATCAAGAAATGCACTTACTATACTAGGAGAAGGAAAAAGATAAGGATACGGAGAAGAAGGGCAAACTGCAATCATAGTTTATCAACCACTCATAAGACCGCCGAGATCTTCGACTTAGCTCCCAACCTATTCAAGGGGAGCGAAGGATAATGAAAGGGAGAAAAAGTCCTAACTAAATCATAACACAAGCTAACAATTTCATCTATCATATCAGTCGAGTCGATCTGATTCATTGTTATCTATAGATAACACAAAAGAGAACTTATGACTTCACGGATGGAGACCCGAGGGAAAGAGCTCATCAGCATGCAAGTCAATAAAACCTAAAGGAAAAATGAGAAGATAGGAACTTGAAGTGTCCATAATCTTGAAGCATATAGGGGCAGCAAGCCGTTATTAGTAAAGTCAAGCTCCAAGAAACGAGAGATTAACCTGCGGTGCGAATCTGACTCGACTAAGGAAAGATCTACTCCAAAAGCTCAATGAAAGAAGAGCGTTTGATCTACTAATAGCGGCATAAGAAGAGCAACTATCTGACATTTGCTTCAACCTAAGCAAGACACATTTTTGAGACATAGTGATCCAAACTCTCTGTCAGGGGGCTTAGGCTTGGCGACCCAGGGTCTGTCCACTAAACCAATATCAAATATCTATGTTGGGGACCTAGGCTTGTGGCATCCCCCCTCTCTTAAAGGCCGTTTAAAATAAATCTCTAGCACAAAAAAACTCAATCAAAGAGTCGTCCAAAGCAGCCCAAAAACGGCCAAAATTGCAGTAGCATCAGTGCCTGTGAAAAACACAACAAAGCGTACAAACGCGTCGAATATCACATAACTATAGCAACACGTAAAATTACAAAGAAAAAGAGAAAGACAAGACACATTAGATTTACATAATTCGGCAAAGCCAACTCTACAAGATGGGGCTCAACTTCACTATAATCTAAATAAATTACAGGCTGTTACAACTCAAAAAATGGAAGGAAGCCCTAAGTTTTCTTCTTTCACAGAAAAAAATTATGCTATAAAGATAAAATAGCAATATGTTTATTTCAACCGGGTCAGGTAAAAAAACTAGCCCACATGATTCAGGTTAGAATAAAGCCAAAAGCCTATAATCTCCACCTTGGCGGAAATTTCACCACTCTATCTAACAAACAAAGTGAATTTGACCAAGCTGCCTTCAAATGTGCCATTAGGCGTCATGCACCCCGAGAGTACTGATCAAGTAAAAACAATGATTGAACATGACCCTAGTCACCACCTTGGTAAGCATGTCTGCAGGATTAACTACAGTCCCAATCTTAGATTATATGCAGTCTAATATTCTGAAGAAGAATCTCTTATTCGTTCACAACTTCCAGACAAAGTGAAATCTACATCAATGTGTTTTGTTCAAGAATGATGAATCTAGTTATTTGCTAAACGAATAGCACTCTGACTGTCGCAAATACCTCAACCTTTGTGTTGCGCAATCCTCAAGCCCAAAACTGACCCACATAACCAAATGACCACCTTTATGGCGCCAATAGCATCCATGTACCACACGCCTAACTAGTAGATAAAGCAATGATACACTATAAAAAAATTTGACCTCCAACAAACTGGTCCTCTTGCAAGAGTGAAAACATTGCCCGTAGTGGATCTATGTTTATCCAAATCACGAGCATACTATGAATCTACATTCCCAGATGCAAGTTGACCAAATCTATCACCCCGCTCAAATATCAAACGAACATTCACCGTACCTTGAAGGTATCTCAAAATTCATCTCACAACCTATCAATGTTCTTTCCCAGGAAAATAAATAATATTTACTTACCATATTAATGACGTGGGAAATAACGAGTCTAGTGCGCACTACATCATGCATCAGACCGCCAACTGTTGCTAGCATATAGAACTTGAGCCATATACTTACGCTCCTCATCTGACCTTGGAGTCATCAAAGCACTCAGTTTGAAATTATGGGCCAAATGTTTGTTCACTTTTTTTGCCTTGTCATCGACACAAAATTGTTGTATAAGTTTTCTCAAATATGATGTGTGTATGATAAACAAATTATGCCCTTCATTCTAACTTACTTGATTTTCGTGCCTAGTATCTTCTTTCCTTCACCTAAATCATTCATTTAAATTTGCTTTCCCAACTGAGTGTTCAATCTTCCTAAAAGCACGACAATACTATGATTATCCTGACATTACTTTTTAATGATAATGAATGATTATTCTTATATAACATGAGACACATTCTTTAGAAGGTCTATAAGCATGTAGGATGTGGTTTATAAGTTTTATGGAGTTTGGCAAATTTGAATAAGTTATTTAACCAAAAATTCTATATTACTTGAAAATACTCATTTTCACAGTTTAGTGAAGATGAATGTTTTACTAAGAAAGATTGCAATGCATCTACTCTATCATATAGACTGACTTACATTGGTCACTAGCTAGTTAATACACTTTGAATGCATCGAAATGATTGATGAGTCTGATATTTAGTGAAGTGTTTTCTTAAAAAATCATGACTTATTACTGTTATATTATGATAGTTCTTAATCTTAAGAGAGTTATGAACTCATATTTATATCTTAGTTGATTTGATCTACTATGATTGAGACTCTATAGGTCAACATGTCTGTAAGTTGGATAACTAAGTTAGTAGATAGTGATGATGCATATATTTTCTATAATTAAAGTACATAAATACTTTTAAGTAAGTGACAAAGTAACCCTTAATAGAATCCATCTATGTGATCACAATATACTAAGCGTTTAGTATCTCCAATGGATTATTAGATATTTGATCATTTTGCTTCAGGCATTAAGTATGGAAATTATTATGATTGATCAGTAGAATGAGATTTGGAACTTAAGAATATGAGAGATGTATAAATTAGTTTGATAATACTTCATCTAATTACATATGTTACTATATTATGGAGGGGCAAAATAGTAGTGAATAATAGATCGATGATAATTACGTTGAGTAATTTAAAATATGACTCAAGTTCAATTACAATTTTATAATCAAATTAATTATTATTAATACTTAAATATCCGATCATAGATTTGATTGGTCGAGTTTATTAATTACTTTGCCAAGAGCATTTTTATCATCATGATCATCGAGCTAGCCTACGGATTTTTAGTATTATCGTGACCGATAATTAATAGGGATGACATAGATATCTAGTAGTCAACCATTTGGTCTTGCTTTAAGTCATGATTATTAACTAATATTAATTTAATTAGTTTAATTAGAGATCTAATTTTCACTAATTAGGATTGATCTCTAAATCCTAGCCGTTGGATGTTACTATAAACATGAGGGTTCTCTTAGTCTAGTGTATGGTCTATTAATTCCATTAGTTGAGAGAAGAGGCGACTTAGGGAAATAATTCTCTAGCAAAAAATAGAGGAGATAAGAAATCTTTTCTGATTCTTTGAGTACTTACATTCTCGTTCTTGATTGATGATCCAAGGAATAGCGAGCAAGATAATAAGGTATTAGTGTTCACGAGATTCGACATCGCATAATGTCAGGAACGGTGTCTTGGTGGTGCCTTGCATGGTGGATTTGTGGTGTTTTAGCGTGTACGTAAATCGAGGCATCAACGCGTGAATATCGAGGTTCTGAGTTTGATGTGAGAGGTTTTTTATAGTACATCGTCAAAGGATAATCACTAGATTCGTTGATAACTGGGATAATTTCTGTTGCAATATTTTCTTTAATTTGTATGAGCGCCTCGATTTTGATTTATTCGTTAGATTCCTCGGTTTGGACAATTTTTTTTTCTTATTCCCGAGCAAAATTTCTACTAGACTTTTTTTCTTATCTTTCAACTTGGGCCAATTCATTTTACCATGACAAAAGTCACACTCATCTCTCGCAATCTTTCTATCAGAAGATTCACCTCTTGTACTTTGAATGAGAACCCTATTTCTTTCCCAGATTTATACTCACTAGCTGATCTCCCTCTTAAAATCAATGCTTTGGCATTCAAATCTCTATGAACGTATTTAATCATTCTTTTGATATTCAATGTTCGTTAATGCATTAAACGCACTATTCTATTTTAAACACATATTTACCATGTAGCAAAGTACTAACTAAATGATCACTTACATCTGGTAAAGAATTTAATAACAACGAAGCTTTATCTTCATCTTCAATTTTAACATCTAAAATTTTCAAATCTACTAAAATTCTATTGTAATTATAAGTGCTCTGACATAGTAGTACTGAAAGAATCGTTGCAGCGGAAAAACTGGATTTTGAAAATTTTGAGAAACAACCAATGATTGAATATGGATAAATACCTCTTGACGCGTGAAAATCAAAACCTTATGGTCTTCCTTAATATTCCTCAAATTTTCAACCAAGAACACGAGCGGGTGGGCACTTGAAATTAATATTAAAAAATAAAATCTTCTTTCCCAATTAAAATAAAAAACCCAGAACTTAAATGTTTCTTTTTCAATTTGCTCACTTCAATTTTGTTCCCCATTGTTTTTGCAGAACTAAATTATTTTTTTTCAATTTTTAACTTAAATCAATCGTTTTCACAAACTATGCAATAGTTTGTGAAAAGTGAGGGCTAGGATTTATCCTAACTGTCCTTTAATAAATTTAATTTTTTTATTAAAATTTAATTAACTAAAATTAAATAAATTAATTTTAATTAATCATTGACCTTAACAAACAAAAGACTGAGTTAGTTCGTTAAAACACTTGGTGACTATAGAGTATCCACGCCACCTGTTAATTAAATAAGTCTAGTCACGACGTAACCAAAAAAATCCAAGTCTAGCAAAGGGAACAAAATGATAAAAATACTCTTAGCTACATAATTAATAAATTCTATCGATTATACGCATAATCAGATTTACTAATTATTTATTACAATTAACTCCACTATAAAATTATAATTGAACTAAAATGTGTGCTTTATATTACTTGATGTAACGATCATTGATGTATTATTCATTATGTAATGCCCCTCCATTATATAGTACCATGCATAATTAGGTGAAGTACTATCGACCTAATATTATACACTTCTTAGCATGATAATTTATACATTGACGTATATATACACTCCTTAGGTTCTAAATTCATTCTATCGGTCAAATATGATAATTTCATACTTGATGCATCAAGTATAAACTATCAAATCTCTAGTACTCCACTAGAGATACTAAGCGCTTAGTTTACTGTGACCGTATAAATTAATTACCTAAGAAGTACTATTTCACTTAATTAAACGTTTCTATGGATTTTACTATTGAGAATCTATGAACTCTCTATCCAATAGCCCAGTTATCCAGCCTACGGAATATGTTGACTCTTATAGTCTCATTCTTAATAGATCAAAATAGCTAAGCTATTAAATATGAGCTCATAACTCTCTTCAAGATTGAGAGCACTTATAACATAATAGCAATGAGTTTTGATTTTCATTAGATAGTACTCTACAGAAAATTGGACTCGTTAGTCCTTTCCATGCATTCTAACGCACTAGAAAATTAAATAGGTAATCTACCTAGTGATCAAGATAAGTCACTCTACATAATAGAGTTAATGCACTACAGTCTTTTCTTAATAAAGTGCCCAGCTTCACTAGACTGTGAAAATTAAATATGTACAAGTCATAATGAACTCTCGATTTATACCTTACACCTATGAACTAAACTTCATAGTACATAAACCAAGTACAAAATGCTTGTGGACCTTCCACTAAAAAAGGTTCACATGTTCTATATATATATATATATATATATTAGAAAGTCAACTTATTAATTCTTCATAAAACAAATCATCAATATTACATAGAATCTCGTGCTTTTAGGGCACAATTCTAACAATCTCCCACTTACCCTAAAGCACATCTAATGCAAGTCTAACAACTATATTCTCTACATGAGACTAAAGACACTAGTAGTTAAAGTCTTTGTAAATGGGTCTACTAGATTTTCTACTGAAGCAATCTTAAAGACAACTATATCTCCTCGTTGTACAATCTCCATAATAAGATAATACTTCCGCTCTATGTGCTTGCCTCCATGATGGTTTCGAGGTTCCTTGGATTGTGTGATTTCTCCAATGTTATCACAGTAAATTGTGATCCAGAGTTTCTCAATCTTGTCAACCTCCAACTCAGATAAGAACTTACGCATCCAGACAACGTCCTTTGTAGCTACATATTCAGCTTCACTGGTTGAGTCCGCAATATAATTATGTTTTGCTCTAAATGACTGTTTCGCCTCCAAGAGTAAACACATATCCCGAGGTAGACTTTCTTGAGTCTCTATCAGATTCAAAATCTGAATCTGTATATTCTTTGGGTATGAGATTCTCACCATGATAGATAAGCATATAATCCTTCATTCTCCTAAGATACTTGAATATATGCTTTACAGTTATCCAATACTCTCGTCCTGGATTTGATTGATATCTGCTGACCATGCCTACTGCAAAACAAATATCTGGTTTGGTACACAACATAGCATACATAAGACTTCCCACTGTCGAAGCATAGGCAACTATTTTCATGTTATCTACCTCATCTTGTATCTTAGCACATTGGTCCTTGGATAGATGGATCCCATGTCTGAAAGGTAATAAACCCTTTTTAGAATCCTGCATTTCAAACTGTTTCAGAATCTTAATAATATATGCAGTTTGGGATAAGTATATCTTTCTAGATTTACGATCATGTATAACCTTAATCCCAATGATATATGCTACCTCTCCCAAGTCCTTTATATCAAACTTATTAGACAACCATAACTTCATGTTTGACATTAATCCTACATCATTTCTGATAATAAGAATGTCATCCACGTAAAGAATCAAGAAAACAATCATGTTTCCTTCCTTCCTCTTGTACACATATGGTTCATCAGGATTTTGATCAAAACCATATGATTTGATTGCTTGATCAAATTTGATGTTCCATAATCTTGAGGCTTACTTAAGTCCATATATGGACCTATGCAACTTATAGACCAAGTGGTCCTGACCCTCAACAACGAATCCTTCATATTGACACATACAAATATTTTCTTCAAGATCGCCATTAAGAAATACAGTCTTGACATTTATTTTTCAAATCTCATAATCAAAGATAAGCCACAATGGATAATAATAACCTTATAGACTTAAGCATAGCTACTGGCGAAAAGGTCTACTCATAGTCGATCCCTTCTTTCTGAGTATACCATTTCGTAACAAGCCTAGCTTTGAAGGTTTCTACCTTCCCGCCTATGCCTCACTTCTGCTTGTAAACCCATTTAAACCCAATGGGTTTAATCTCTTCAGGTGCTTCTACAAGATCCCATACTCCATTGGAGTACATGGAATCCATCTCGAATTTCATTGCTTTTTGCCATTGGTCTGCATCTACATCATATAAAGCCTCTACATAGTTCATGGGATCTAAGTCATGCTCTAAGAGCGTGTATCTCTTAGGTGGGTGAATTTAGCTCCCACTACGATGAGGCTATGTAGTATTAGGAAGAACTTCAGTATTGTTCTCTATATTAACCATATTCTCCGTAACTTTCTGAATTTCTTCTGACTGGTTTTGCACATTAGTGCTTTTATCAGCTAACTCTTCTATGACAATGTTGCTTCTAGATTTAAAATTTGTTATATAGTCGTCTTCCAACAAAACAACACTTATACTTACAAACACTTTTCGCTCCTCAGTACTATAAAACAAATAACCTCTCGTTCCTTTTGTATATCCTACAAAAACACATACTTTCGACCTAGGCTCTAACTTAGCAGCATTCTCCCTTAGCACATGTGCTGGACAATCCCATATATGAAGATGGTGTAAACTAGCTTTACGACCATTCCGTAGTTCTAGTGGTGTCCTATGTACTACCTTAGAAGGCACAAGGTTTAGAATGTACGCAGCTGTCAACAAGGCATATCCCCAAAAGGAAATGGGGAGAGTTGAATAGCTCATCATAGATCGTATCATATTTAAGAGAGTTCTGTTTCTCCTCTCAACTACACCATTCTGTTGGGGTGTCCTAAGTGCAGTGAGTTGAGATGTAATCCTATTTTCTTTCAAGTAGTCCATGAATGTTCTAGAGAGATATTCACCTCTTCGATCTGATCGAAGAGACTTAATCGGTTTGTTTAATGCATTTTCAACTTCCACTCTAACCACCTTGAATTTCTTAAAGGTTTCATATTTATGATGCATTAGATATACGTAGAAATATCTTGAGTAATCGTTAGTGAACGTGACAAAATACTCAAAGCCACCTCTAGCCTGGATATTCATTGGTCCACACAGATCAATATGTACTAACTCTAATGGTTCTGAGGCTCTATGTCCTTTTTCCTTGAAAGGCATCTTGGTAATTTTACCTTCTATACAGGATTCACAGACTGGTAAGGACACTAAATCTAAAGAGCTAAGAGGTCCATCTCTTACGAGTCTTTGTATCCTGTTTAGATTAATATGACCCAGACGTAAGTTCCACACATATGTTTCGTTATTGTGAGAAACTTTTCTTCTTTTATTGATAATATGTGAACCATTATCAACTTCAGTATCATGCAACATAAACTTCTTAAGAGTAACAAAATACAAACCATCTATCAATGTACCAGAACAGACGAAATTTTTATTCTTTTTAATAATTAAAACATTTAAAAAATTAAAACTGTATCCTTCCAAACAAAGACATGAAACAGAAATTAAATTTTATCTAATATTCGGTACATAAAGACAGTTTGATAAAGTAATGCTCCTAAAACTATCGAAATAAAGAGTCACTACGCCAACAGAAACCATTGGAGCCCGTGCCTCAGTTCCCAAAACAACTTACAGTTCCCCTTCACTTAGTATCCTGGTTTCCTGGAACTCCTGTAAAGAATTGCAAATGTGATTAGTGGTTGCAAAATCTACACACCAGGATCTAGTAGAATCACCATCTAAACACGACTCAGTGATGTATATGTACTATGTACCTTTGTTATTTTTTGCTAGAAAGAGCTCACAGTTTGCTTTCTAGTGACCAGTCTTACAACAATGAAAGCATTTACCCTTACCCTTCTTTCCCTCCTTTTTTTCTTTTGTTCCACTTGTTTAGAAGCCTTCTTCTTCTTTTTCATCTTATTGGGTTTAGGCATAATCCCAAGAGAAGAAAAAGTCTGGGTAATATTCACGTTAGGTTGTGTTTTCAGTATATTCTCTGCCACCTGAAGTTGTTTCATCAACTCAGTCAAGGTCCACTGATGCTTATTCAACACATAGTTTACCTTAAACTGGTTAAACAAATTCGACAGAGTTGCTAATACCAAATCAATTTGGGTTTCCACATCTATTTCAGCACCTAGGATCTCCATCTCGTTGAGGTGGTCAATTACTTTCAGCAAATGGTTCCTCACAGGTGTTCCAGCTATCATTTTAGTATCCATAAGAGCCTTAATGGCTTTTAGTTTTGCTGGCCACCCCTGGTTTCCAAACAACTCTTGAGGATTGTGCATAATATCAGCTACAGTGGACATGGATTGATGTTGTTGTTGTTGCAACACATCAGATATTGAAGCCAATATGTAACAACGAGCCAATTCATCCTTCCTATTCCACGTCGAATATGCTTCTTTCTCCTCATTACTAGAACTTTCAGTAGGAGGTGAGGGACAAGGATCCGTTAGGTTAAACTTGATTCCTCAACAGTTAAGATAATGTCTAAGCCACGTTTTCAGTTAACATAATTTGTTCCATCGAGCTTGTTTTCTTTCAGTATAGATGTATGAAGGCTCGACATGTTTAATTACTGAAAAAATAATAAATGAAATCTTAATTACAGACATGTACATTCTACTTTATCATGAAATAAAAACTCAAATAAACATACAATAATATGCAACGATATCCCAATTTCCTTCATTACATCCCTACTTAGGCAGAACATGCAACAATAAGTTAAGTAGAATAGTCCAATTTAGTTAGTTACTAATATGATCGTAATACCTAGTATAACACTATCTTGGTATGAATATCTAGTATACTAACTACTATTATTCTTCAATCTCCAGTACTAAGTAACAAGAACTTCTTAGAAACGATATCACAAAGTAGAGTTAAGTGTATACCATTGTTTTACCCTCATACTCATGTTGAGTGAATAATGTCAGCTTAGGAAGGTCGCTCCCGCTATGACATTTATCAAGGCAATCCCTTCAAAAAATCATACTTGTAATCAATGTGTCAGGTACCCTCCTTTCGAGAGCTCCCAAGATTGGAGACGAGGCACCATAACATCTTACTATGATTCAACAACGAAGATCGTGGGTTAATTTTAGAAGTCCCGCTCTCACTTGAATTTATTTTTAAGGTGAGTTTTTATTATTAATGTGAGTTACTAAGTGTGACAAGTTTTAACACTAGGACCAAAAATTTAAACTTTTATCACATCACTAAGTAACTTAACTGATTAGGTTCTATCATGCTCAATTAGTATTTAATTTAGGTAGATGCAAATTTCATCTAAATTCTAATAAGTTTACCATTAAATAACATAATTAGATATCCAGTAAAATATTAAAGTTAAAAAATTTCTATCCTAATGAAATCCTAATAACATGCTTCTAGAGTTAGAGAATTATGCCCCTAACCATTTATGCTATATTTTATTTCTCTTTATGCAATCACAAACATTTTGTCATTTTTGAAAATCTAAATAGTTACATGGCTTCAAAAATCTGTGATCATTATATCTAAACATAAACTCAAATAAAATAATCTAAGCAATTAAAACCATAATTATCATGCAAGGCAAATAATGCAAAATACAATTTAAATTACCTTTGCATAACCCTAACTCTAATGCTTAAAACTAATATCAAAATTCTAATTAGGTTTATCCTTGAGTAGAACCGCCCAAGCCATCATTGTGCTCATCACATCATCTTCGGAAGTCATCGGATATCGTGAAAAATTGTTGGGACACTGTGCAACAGAGCTGAAATGCACAGCCCGGTGCAATTTCAGCACCGTCCAGTAGTGTCGGATGCACTGTCTAGTGCATTCCAGCACTGTACAGTGCAGTTTCGGCACTGCTGTGCAGTGCTGTCCACTACGCATTCATGTCCACTTTTTTTCTTGCTTCCTTCATGATTCGAATCGTGTTCTCTTGATGAAAATAATTACAAAAAAAATCCTACACGTTCTTAAAAAAGCGTACATGAATTCTATTGCAAAAATAAATAAAAAAACAGAAGGGAAAACACAACATCTACGATGCTAATACATAACCCATATTATAGACATACAAACAAACATCTCTAAAAAGTTATGCAAGGATATTATCTAAATAATAAAAATCATTATTTATATATTGTAAGGTATTTCTCGAATAATTCAAAACATTACTCTGATGCTAATTGAAAGAATCATTGTAGCGGAAAAACTAGATTTTGAAAAATTCAAAAAACAACCATTAATTAAATATAGATAAATACCTCTTAACGCATGAAATTCAAAACCTTGTGGTCTTCCTTAATATTCCTCTAATTTTCAACCAAGAACACGAGCGAGTGGGCACTCGAAATTAATATTAAAGAATAAAATCTTCTTTCCCAATTAAAATAAAAAAAACCCAGAACTTGAACGTTTCCTTTTTCAATTTGCTCACTTCTATTTTGTTCGCCAGTGTTTTTGTAGAAGAACTAAATTATTTCTTTCCAAATTTTAACTTAATTAATTTAATTTTTTTATTAAAATGACTAAAACTAAATAGAATAATTTTATTTTTTTCATTGACCTTAATAAGCAAAAGATTGAGTTAGATCGTTAAAACACTTGGTTGGCTACAGGGTATCCATGCCACCTGTTAATTAAATAAGTCTAGTCACGACGTAACCCAAATCCGAGTCTAACAAGGGGACCAAAAGGATAAAAATACACTTAGCTACATAATTAATAAATTCTACCGATTAAACGCATAATCAAATTTATTAGTTATTAATTATGATTAACTCCACTATAAAATCATAAGTGAACTCCAAGTGTATTTTTATATTACTAGATTTAGATAATGATCAACTATTCATTATGTAATACCCCTCCATAATATAGTACCATGTATAATTAGGTGAAATACTATCGACCTAATATTTATACACTTCTTAGTATCTTTAGGTTCCAAATTCATTCTACCGGTCAATTATGATAATTTCATACTTGATGTATCAAGTAAAAATTATCAAATCTCTAGTACTCGACTAGAGATATTAAGCGCTTAGTTTACTATGACCACATAAATGAATTACCTAAGAGATACTATTTCACTTAATTAAAAGTTTCTATGGATTCTACTATTGAGAATCGATGAACTCCCTATCCAATAGCCCAGTTATCCAACCTATGGAATATATTGACTCTTAGAGTCTCATTCTTAATAGATCAAAATAGCTAAGCTATTAAATATAAGCTCATAACTCTCTTCAAGATTGAGAGCACTCATAAAATAATAGCAATAGTTTTGATTTTCATTAGATAGTACTTTACGAAAATTAGACTCGTTAGTCCTTTCAAAACATTCCAATGCACTAACACAATAACTAGTTAATCTACCTAGTGACCAATGTAAGTCACTCTACAAAATAGAGTTAATCCACTACAAACTTTTCTTAGTAAAGTGTCTAGCTTCACTAGACTGTAAAAATTAAATATTTCCAAGTCATAACGATCTCTCGATTTATACCTTGTACCTATGAGCTAAACTCAACAGTACATAAACCAAGTACAAAATGCTTGTGGACCTTCTACTAAAAAATGTTCACATGTTCTATATATATTAGAAAGTCAACTTATTAATTCTTCATAAAACAAATCATCAATATTACATAGAATCTCGTGCTTTTAGGGTACAATTCAAACAAGTACTTGATTTGTGCTGAAATTTGAACAATTCATTCTTCAAATTATTGAGTCAGTTCTCTATGTTGGGAATAATGCTCTTTTAGCATAAAGGCTTAACTGATAATTAATAAATAAAAGTGTTTTTCGTTGAATAGTTTGTATGCATGTATGCTAGATCTTAATGAATATCATGAAAATTTTGTGATTCCTATATGTGGCTTCAAATATTGTATATAAGAATTATATACAAGAGAACATTAGTTAAGGATAATACTCAAAAAGTCTATAATTAATAATTAAAATTTGGATCTTTAATCAATCAATAATTACAAATACAATTCATTTTATTAAGAATGAAACAATATTATCCGAGACTGTTAATGTGGAGACATAAGAATAAGATTACTTTATATTATGAGATTAAATATGTCTAAGACGATAAATTCGAATCTCTAATAACACCATTAGCATATAGAGATTCAAATATTTTCATACTGATGATTCTATATAAAATGATTTCAATCTAGAGTAATCAACACACCCTTGTTTATAATGATATTTTTATATTTGCTGGGTAAATGTCTGTATATCTCCTCAAAATTCATTCCTTGTATGTTGGAAGCATAATGAAATGAATAACTGAGAATGTTAACTTAAAAGATGAGATCCATTCTCTTGAGTATTGGTTTAGGTCTTGAACGATATAAACATTCAATTTATGATAAGTTTATAAATTTTTAATTCACTAGAGAATCAATGGAACTCAAGGTGAAAGAAGTAATTGGAGAGGTTAAAGGATTGTTTACATAGCTCTAACTATGAACTATCTATGGAGGATTGATGTATATATAGTGATTATATCAATTAACCAAATATTCTTTGATTAATTAAATATTTATCTCTTCAAGAGTGCAATTCTATGTTTATATGGAGTAACTTTGCAATTAGTAAAATGAAAAGAGTTAAATTAATTACGAATTTTACTGAACCTTGAAATTATAGGACCATGGGTTCTCGTGTCATCTTTGTGAATACTAGTTAGACAATTGAAAATATTAGTATTACGATAGATAATTTAGAAACAATTATTGAATTCAAAATTATTACATATTATGTAAATATGTGATAATTGGAATGTCATTTGATTACATATTATATGATAAGAACCTTATCAATAATTTATAAAAATTAATTAAGTTGTAAATGATGTGATTATTTGAAAATGTTTAAAATAGATTGCACAGTAAGGTGGAAGTTACACAAAAAAAACTACATATAAGTACTCTTGTGTTCGTGAAAAATGAAGGGCTATTTGGAATTATGTACCCTTTCTAATTTGAGTTAGGAAATATATACCTCTTTTTGAAAACTCAGAATTTTATACTCCTCGCTCACGACAATCAACATCAACCAATTACAATTCTCTCTTTCCTCATCATTTCTTTCCCTTCCCCATGCAAGATCAAATCAACCAAGGTTGACCCACTCCCCCCCCCCCCCCC
>QANY01008712.1:653590-800261 GCA_003255025.1 Datisca glomerata
CCCCCCCCCCCCCCCCCCCCCCATTCTTAACTCTCCTTTTCTCGCTTCTTCTCTCTTTTCTTCAACAAATGTCTTTCTTCTTATTCTTATTCTTCTTCCGCGAGACTCGGCCCATTCTTCTTCTTATTATTCTTTAACAAGAGTAGACTGGTACCCATTCTTCTCTTACTTTTTTACGCAAAAAATGGTTCAAGTAATGGTTCGAGTAATGGTAGAATAAAATTAACTATTTGGATAGAACAACTACTTGAATCCTTCAACCTGCCATTGATGTCTGAGTTGTTGATGCAAGAAAAAATAACAACTTGAATGGTTCAAGTTGTTAGAGACATGTACTTAACCCTTCAAATAGTCAAGTGTTAAACTACTTGAAAGGTTCAAATATTCATAACAAACTACTTGAACCCTTCAAGTAGTCACATGCCCTGGATAAGTGATTGGAAGAATCAAATTAAATACTTGAAGGGTTCAAGTCGTTATAAATAACTACTTGAACTTTTCAAATAGTCACATGCTCTCTGGATAAGTGACTGAGAGAATCAAAATGACTACTTGACGGGTTAAAGTAGTTAGAAAACACTACTTGAACCCTTAAAATAGTTATTTATCTAGAGAACTTGTGACTACCTGAAGGGTTCAAGTAATGTTTTATAACAACTTGAACCCTTCAAGTTGTCACATGCTCTCTGGATGACTGAGTGCAAGAATCAAAATTACTACTTGAAGGTTTCAAGTAGTTATAAAACACTACTTGAACTCTTCAAGAAGTCATTTTTTCAGAGGGATTGGACTACTTAAAGGGCTCAAGTAATGTTTTATAACTACTTGAACACTTCAATTAATCACATGCTCTCTGGATGACACATCAAGAGTCAAAATGACTACTTGAAGGGTTCAAATAGTTATAAACCTCTACTCGAACCCTTCAAGTAGTAACATTGTCTCCGATTCCTGACTAAGAATAAAAAAATTATTATTCATAAAAAAATAACTACTACAAAATTAAATAAACTTTATGTATTGATAGGTGAAAGTTTCTTGTCTTAAACAAATATGTCTGACATTCGGATATTGGTGGTACACAGTTGTGAATGGAAGAGAAACGGTGCTTCATTCATTTTTAATGGTGCGGTAAGCTCACCGTTAGATATACCATCAAGTTGTACTTACCAAGAGTTATTCAGTATCATATACAATGAAATAATGTCGATCCAATAAAGTACAATATTTCAATGAAGTTTTTATACTCATGTGCCCTTCCCACCTGCTGAAATATTAAATGATCGCCACGTGAGGTTTTCCCTTATCGAGAGTAGTTTGGAAGCACTTCGTACACCTTTATATGTCACGCTCAAACCCAAACCTTGGATAATTGTTGATAATCTTACATGTCTAAGTCAACGTTGGTTTCCTAAAACAGCTTCCCAAACAAGATCATTATGTTTACATTCCATGCTTTATGGGTGAAACAATTCAGGTTCCTAAAACAGCTCCCGCACAAGAAGATCGTGATGGACACATTCTATGCTTTATGGATGAAACAATGGTTGATAGTGATGAGAACAATGATAATGATACTTTTCATTCAGAGGAGTATTAATGTGGGAGATATGTTGATGATGATTGTATACAAGATGTTAATGATGATGAACTTGAACATCTTGACAGTGATGGTGGGCTTGATGTTGGTGTTGTTGATGATCTTGATTTTGGGCTATATGAAGAAGAAATTTGGGATGATGCCTCTAACCTACTAGACTTGAATAGAAGACCAGAGGCTAATGCACATCCTTCATCAATGCCAAGTAACATTGTATCTTCATCATGACCATCTTATAATGCATCAAGATTATCACAACTAGAGGATCACGAGCATGAAAGTGTCTCAGATATGTTAGATATAGAAGAACTCTACCATGACAAAAAAAGAGTTCCAAAGAATTGTTGGACTCTTGGCAATCTGTCATAACTTTGAGTTTAAAGTCTTCAAATTCACACCGAAATTATTGGTGATTGTTTGTGTTGAGAAAACATGTTCATAGAGGCTACGAGCTATTAAGGTGCGATTTTCAGAGTGCTTTAAAATAAAAAAAGTTCATAAATACTTATACACGTTCTTTTCACATCTTACAATACGATCATTTTCAAGCAATAAGCTTAATGGTCGATCATTGCATAAAGTTAAAATATACCACGGTTGGACGGATTTATAGGCTGGAAGATATCATCAAAGATGTTCGTAAGGATTATGGCATCAATATAAGCTATGACAAAGCTTGGATGGCTAGGGAAGTTGCATTGGCTTTAGTTCGAGGTTCACCTGAAAGTTCATATATGAGACTCACATCCTATTGTCACATGTTAGAGGCGAAGAATCCATGTACCGTTATCATATAGAGACTGATGAACATGACCATTTCATATACTTCATCATGTCGATTGAAGCCTCGATTCATGGATTTCTTAATTGTATATGTCCCATAATTTCTGTTGATAGAATATCATTAAAAACAAAGTATAGGGGGATAATGTTCATTGCAACTTCTAAAGATGCAGATAACCAAGTATATCCACTTGCCTTTGGGATTGCTGACTCTGAAAATGACGCATCGTGGGAATGGTTCTTTAATAAGTTGCACCGGGTTATTAGAGACTTGGATGACTTGGTATTTGTGTCGGACAAAAATGAAATTATAGCAAGGGGTATCCAGACTGTCTTCCCACAGTCATTTCATGGAGCTTGCATCTACCATATGGGAATGAACATAAAATCAATGTTTCAAACTAGCAACGTCAATCCTTTATTTTTAAAAGCAGTCAAGGCCTATCGTGTAACAGAGTTTGTGACATATATGACTATCATCAACCAAGTTCATCCAGGCATTGGAAAGTATATTGCGGCGGCCAGATTTGATAGATGGGCTCGTTCTCATTGTGGTGATAGATCCTATAACATAATGACTACCAACATCGTGGAATGTATGAATAGTACACTAAAGGATGCTAGAGCCTTCCTAATAACAAGTCTAATAGAACATCTACATGATTTGATGAAACTGTGGTATTATCAACGTCGGATAACTGCTTGTGAGTTGCACACACAAATGACCAAATGGTGTGAGAAGGAGCTTAAAAGGAATTATGATGCTTCCCATAGACTTTCACTGGTTGCTTCAGATATTCACGAGTTTTGTGTAAGTACTGGGGATAGAGAACATGTTGTGAACTTGCATTAAAAAACATGCACTTGTTGTGAATTTGATATAGACCAATACCCTTTTTGCCCATACACAGCATATCAGCTTACAGCTTATGCTCGAAGTATTATAAAGCTGAGGCACTAGTGGCAGCTTATGCAGAAACAATACACCCCCCTCCAGAGATCATACAAACTGGACTATTAGTGACGAGGTGAGAAAAAGAATTATATTGCCCCCTATGATGAGGCGGTCTAGTGGGAGGCCCATGGTAAAAAGAATATCGTCTAGAGTTGAGGATGTAAAACCAAATAAATGTAGTCGATGTGGTTTATGTTGACACAATAGACAGACATGCAAACATCTAATCCCCCTTCACATGCGTGATGAAACACAACCAGGCACATAAGCGTGTATGTATACTATTTTTATTTTGTATGTATTTTATCAATCTATTTTGTATGTATATTGTATGGATTTTGTAATAGATACTGTATCTATTTTTATCCCTGTAAGTAGTTATTTGTTTTGGTTAGTAACCAAACTAATGCAAATTGCATATATTTGATGATTAATTGAGAATTCAAGCAGTGTGTTATGACCACTTGAACCTTTCAAATAGTCATATTGTTTGTTATCGTCAGTTATCCAGAGTTCATGTGGCTACTTGAAGGGTTCAAGTAGTATTTTATGGCTACTTGAACCCTTCTAGTTGTTATTTTGTTTCTTGCATTAAGTTATTCAAAGACATGTAACTATTTGAAGGGTTCAAGTAGTTTTTAATGTCTACTTGAACCCTTCAAGTAGTTATTTTGTTTCCTGCATTAAGTTATCCAAAGGGCATGTAACTACTTGAAGGGTTCAAGTAAAATCATAAACAACTACTTGAATCGTTTAAGTAGTTATTTTATTTCTTACATTGAGTTATCTAGAGAGCATGTAATTACTTGAGGAGTTCAAGTAGTCATAAATCACTACATGAACCCTTCAAGTAGTCATTTTTACCTCCTGGCAGTGAGCAATCTTGGCACATAAATTGGCACCATCCATAAAGTAATCAATCTAGAACCCCCATCAATTTATAATTACTTGAATTTCAATCAACAAACATATCTAATTAATCCAAAGAAGATTTTATAAGAACTTAGAAATCCAAACAACAACAAAAAGTGTTCATAGTTCTGTAAGACCTTCAAGTGGATCTCTACTACAAAAAAAAGTCCACAGCCAACTTGTTATGCCATTGTGGGATGAATTTTTTCCATATAGTTTATAAGTCTTGACCATAAACTAAGGCCTCCAAAAATTTTAAGGCAAAAATACAGCAATCCCCTTACAAAACAAAAGCAAAATAAATTATATATCCTTCTTTCATAAATTAATGTCATATGTACTAGAACAAAGTTCACTTGTTCCCTTGTTGAGGAATTTCGACAGAAGTTAGATTCCACTCGTCAAGTACTATATGAACCTCTTTTCTATTTTCAGAAAACTTCATAATTTGTAGTACACATGGAGTCGATGGGTGAAGGGTCACTTTAGTTGACGGATGTGGTCTCGTTGAGTGGCGTTGTTCAATGAATTATAGACTTTCACAGCTTGTTCATTTAAGTCCAACTCCACGGTTATCCAGTGAGATTTGTTCATGTTCATAGCAAACAAAACCTGTACAATAGTATTTCAGCAAACTTGGCGTAAAATAACTTCTAGAAGGACATAATTTGAATAACTTCTTAAGCCCTTCCAAAATGTGGTCTCATTCCGATTATATAAGCTCGCAAGATGTCATGGTTTTCTAATGTAAATGTGGATGGATTAGCATCAAATAGTTGACCTCTACCACTTATGTTACCCTACATTTGAGGTTAGTAATATTGATCACTATAGAGCATACTAAGTTCACAGTGAATTTGTACTTAAAAAAAACTAAAGGCTTACCTGAAAAATAAGGTCAGAAATATAGATTCGTAGATTTAGGTAAAAGTCATGAAAATCACTCTGAATATTGAGCAAGCGCTCATCAATATGCTGCCAACAAAATAAGGAAAAGATTTGTTATATGTTGCAAAACAGAGAACATGAGACTCTTTGAAGGGTTCAAGTAGTTTTTTTATAATTATTTGAAGGATTCAAGTAGTCATAAAACAATACTTGAACCCTTCAAGTAGTCTCATGCTCACTAGATAACTTAAAGAATGAATCAAAGCAACTACTTAAAGAGTTCAAGTAGTTATAAAACATTACTTATACCATTCAAGTAGTCTCATGCTCACTGGATATCTTAATATATGAATCAAAATAACTACTTGAAGGGTTCAAGTAGTCATAAAACACTACTGTAGAACTAAACAAAATTTTAATTGGTTGAATTCTAAACTAATTAAATATGAACCTCTGATTCCAACCATTCAAGTGGATTCACAAGTATGGAGAAGAACTTCTAATGAACAGTTGTCATGCTAAGTTGGGTGGTAGTGTTACAAAACAAAACATATATGTACAATCATCTAACCTTCTTTTAAATATTGGATGTGCAAACATAAGTTCACGAAATTAACTGTAATCGATGGAGTCATACCACTAGTCAAACTTTTTCTCATCAACTTCAAGAATTTCAACAAATGGTTTGAATGGTAGTGAGGGGGATCGTTTCTTAAATTTTTCCATCCAATGTTGGTTTCTTGCTGGATTTGTCCATGAAGACTTGACATATTGGGATGAAAAGTGCTTTCTCTTTCCTAACTCCCCAAGAACCTCTATAATGTCAGATTCAGACTTTTCCACTTCTGAAAGAGATTTTTCCACTTCTGAAAGAGACTTTTCCACTGCTGAGTCGGCCTCCTGAGAAGGTATCTCTAAATTTCTCCCCTCAGCACCATCTAAAATTTCTTTATCTACATCACCTTCACCAACATCCATCTTCTCAAAATTTTGTGGACATTATCTTTAACAGCTTTGTCAAAAGGATGTACATTAAACTTACCAAAATCTTGCCCACGTGGGGATCTCACGGACTGATTGATAAGTACTTGTAGCTTACTACAATGCTTCTTAATTCCTGCTTAATATCAACAGCTTCTTTTTTAAGCATTGATGGGTCAACATTAAGTGTCTTAATATTAGCAATCATGATGTTCACCTTCTTTGTGTCTCATGCATGAAAGCATGAAGGACATCATCCTCACCACTATCCACATTACCAAAACCAGAAGACTTTAACAGTGAAACTTTAGCCTCAGTTCCACTTTCAGGCAAAGGACTATGCAAGTTCACCTCTTCATCAGCAACACCCCTAACTTTATAAACTTCGGCCAAATTCTTCCAGTATGGGTGTTGCTCTTCAATGTCAGTTAGGTTCAAAGTTGAAAGTACATTCAACTAAAAATTAACATAAAAGACAAGTCATTAATATCCCATGAATAATTGATAGCAATGAACAATATAATAAAATAATAAAATCAAGAGCTCTTACAATTTTTGAGAGAAAATATCCTTGTACACGGTCTCATGCGAAACAATGATGCTAGTCATCTAGTTAAGTAATCGTGGAAATCGATTAGCAACCTTTGTCGCATACAAGCTTCCAATAGTGGGGATGATTTCATATGCCCAAACCTGTATAAATCAATAATAATTATTCTCCATTAATTGGAAGCATATAAAAAAGAAGAGGGGAATGAAGATACCTGAAAAGTATATGGGAAACCCCCCAAGGTGTACGTATACTCAGCCTCTGCTTCCATCAACACTTCTTCTTTTTTTGCTACCAGTCATTTCCTCATCATTGACTTCTTTTGGAAGAGTGTTCTTCAATGCCCGTATGGTCTTCCCATAACATACCTCTATGGGTTGCTATTGAAATCATCAAGATTATCAACTAACATCACCCATTTTTTATCAATCTCATTTCTTTTCTCCTTCCATAACAAAACATGCTCCAATAAATACAACAGACCCATTTTCACAACATCAACATCCTCAACACCTTTTCTACCCATAAACACTTCCTCAAACCACTTATTGTTGATGTTATCGCCGCGGTTGAAGTACTGATCCCTAACTCTATTAAGGGAAGTCTTGTCATAACTCCCAAGCATAGGAGGAGTGCCATAAAGAAGGCCAGTTATCAGTGAAAATTCTCTCGTGGAGAACCTGATTGCTTTCTCAGCTATGAGAAAATAGATCTCATCATTAGAAGTAGTGTCGTCCTTCGGCATAGCTCCTCTGAGAAGCATATGATGAAGTATGGCTCTAGAAAAGTTGATACTCTGTATGTCTAGCAGATGACCAAAACATGTCTATTAAAGAGAATCTTTTGAGATTCAGTCAACTTCTCATTCAAGTTTTTAATAGCATGTAGGTTGGAGAGGCAATTCACTCTTCCAGAGATATAATTCATCATCATTTAGAAATGGAGTTAGCTGAATCTTGGAGCCATTATCTATTGAAAGATGTAGATATAAAGTAAGTTTCATGATTTATTTATACATATAAAAAGCACTTGATTGTTTACTTAAGGGTAAGAGTAGTTAGATAAAACTACTTGAACCCTTCAAGTAGCGAATAAGTGACTACTTGAAGGGTTCAAGTAGTGAGATACAATTACTTGAGCCCATCAAGTAGTCATTTGTTCTGACGTTCAGAAATAAATCACTACTTGAAAGGTTCAAATAATCAGATACAACTACTTGAACCCTTCAAGTAGTGAACAAATGACTACTTGAAGAAATCAAGTAGTCAGATACAACTACTTGAACCCTTCAAGTAGTGAATAAATGACTACTTGAAGAAATCAAGTAGTCAGATACAACTACTTGAACACTTCAAGTAATTACTTGTTTTGACTTTCAAAATTAAAATCACTACTTGAAGGGTTCATGTAGTCAAGTACAACTACTTGAATCCTTCAAGTAGCTCCTTGTTTTGAATTCCAGAATCAAATTCACTACTTGAAGGGTCCACGTAGTCAGATACAACTACTTGAACCCTTTAAGTAGTGAATAAGTGACTATGGTTCAAGTAGTCAGATACTATTACTTGATCCAATTCAAGTAGTCATTTGTTCTAATTTCTAGAAATAAATCACTACTTGAAGAGTTTAAGTAATCAGATACAGCTACTTGATCCCTTCAACTAGTGAAAAAATGACTTCTTAAAGGGTTCAAGTAGTCAGATACAACTATTTAAACCTTTCAAGTAGTTACTTATTTTGACATCCAAAATCAAAATCATTATTTGAAGGATTCAAGTAGTCAGATACAACTAGTTGAACCCTTCAAGTAGTTACTTATTTTGACTTCCAGAATTAAAATCACTACTTGAATGGTCCAAGTAGTCAGCTACAACTATTTGAACCCTTTAAGTAGTGAATAAGCGACAACTTGAAAGGTTCAAGTAGTTAGATACATTTACTTGAACCCTTCAAGTAGTCACTTGCTCACTGAATAATTGATTGCCACCACAAAAATGATTACTTGAAGGGTTCAAGTAGTTGTTTATGACTACTTGAACTCTTCAAGTATTCATTTGTTTAATGTATTACTTACTGCTGTAACAAAAGGGTTACTTGAGGGGTTCAACTAGTTATAAACAACAATTTGAACCCTTCAACTACTTACAGTTGTAGTCAAAATGACTACTTGAGGGGTTCAACTAGTTATAAACAACCACTTGAACCCTTCAACTACTTACAGTTGTAGTCAAAATGACTACTTGAGGGGTTCATGTAGTCTTAAACCCTTCACATAGCCAATAGAGACAATCTAACCCTAGAAGATTTTCTCCTAACCTCAAAATAGAAAAAGTCCCGATTTCTAAACCCTAGACAATTTTCCCCCAACTTCCAATAAGAAGAACAAAATAAAGAGTAACAAAACTCAGGTAAATCAAGTCCTTTTCTGCGAAAAAAAAGAGAGAAGATGGGTACCTGAGTTTGTCGGTCGGTGGGTATCGTGCCAAAGATGAATGGTTTTCATGAGTGCTCTAGAAACAGAAAAAAAAGAAGAAGAAGAAGAAGAAGAAGAAGAAGAAGAAGAAGAAGAGGAAGAAGAAGAAGAAGAGGAAGAAGAAGAAGAAGAAGAAGAAGACGACTAGCAGGGACTGTCTCACTGAGAAAGAAGCCTCGATTTTCACCGAGAAGAGAGAACACATATGAGAATGGAGACAAAGAGGAAGATAGCAAAGGAAGAGATGCAAACCCAAGGAGAAGAGAAATAAGAGAGATAGGTAAAGGAAGGAGAACATAGCAAGTAACCATCTAATCACTACTTGAACTGTAACTGCCTTGGGAAGAATGTGAACAGTTGCTTTTGTTTGATTTGGTGGGCCAGGGGTATAAAATTTTAAGTTTTTAGAAAGGGATAAATATTTTCTAACCCAAATTAGAAAGCGCACAGAATTTCAAACAACCCAAAAATGAATGTGGAATAGCAAGATAAATTCTGAAGGATAATTCAAACAAATATACCTTTAAATAAAGATTTCCAGAAAAAATATGTCAGTTTTTTAAAAAAAGAATTTTACATCTCGGGCCCCCTAATCCACCTTAAGTGAAGAAGATTCTCAAATATCTGTTATGTTTTTTCACTACGCAAAGCGCTGTCAAATCTAAATTAAAATTAACACTTTCTTCTCTTTCCAACGAAACACACGAATAAATGTCTTTCTATGTTTTTTCTTTGTTCTTTCTCTCCACCAATCCTTCTTCTTCCACATTTTCCTATGTTTCTTCTCATTTTCTTATTCTCCTTCCTTTTCTTTGTTCTTTTATCTCTTATGTTCCTACACCTAAGTTTCTTTCTCTACCATTTCTTTTGTCTTACTCTTTTTCTTATTCTCCTACAAACCTACAATCTTCACCTTCACTTATCTTCATTGTAAGAAAATGTCAACATTTATTTAGAGGGATGAATTAGTTACAACATACTACTTGCATCCTTTAAGTTACCAGAACCCTTCAAATTACCATATCAGTTACTTGAAAGATTCAGGTAGTACATTTTAACTACTTTTAATAATTGTTGATGTTTTCTAATAGTGAAATCCAATTCAAGTGTGTTATCTAGAAGGATATAAGTAGTTACATATACTACTTGAACCCATAAGTAATTGTTGACATTTTCAACCAAGTCTAATATGATCACTTGAAGGATTCAAGTAATTATAAAATAGTACTCAAACCCTTCAAGTAATACAATTTTCAGAAAAGAAGACCGAGTCTAATATGAAAACTTGAATCATTCAAGTAACATGTTATAACTACTTGAATTCTTCAAATCTTCAAATAATTGTTGATATTTTCTAATAATGATGTTCAATTACATATTACTTGAATCTTTCAAGTTATCATTTCAGTTACTTGAAGGTTTCAAAAAATATATTTTAACTACTTCTAATGACTATTGACATTATATTGTAGTAAAATTCAAGTCGAATGCAATAACTTGATGGGTACAAGTAATTATAACATACTACTTGAACCCATAAGAAATTGTTTATATTCTCAATGAAACCTATTATGATCACTTAAATGGTTCAAGTACTATATTATAACTACTTGAATATTTCAAGTAATTGTTGACAATTTTTTTGTCGTAAAGCCTAAGTTGGAATGGTAACTTGAAGAGTTCAAGTAATTATAACATTAATAAATTGAATTTCATTTTTAAGGCTTAGAAAAAGGATGAGTATTGAAAGATGTAAAAAAAAGAGAGAGACAGAGACATTTAAAAGACAATTAACGTTAGTGGAAAAATTAGTAAACCTGAGATATAGGGTTTTTAAGGATGAGGTATAATTTTCTTAAAATCATCATAATAGTGTTGCATATAATATTGCCTATCACACAACTATGCAAACATCAAATAAATAAAGAAAAGAAGAATTTAAAATAGAATAATTCTGGACTAACCAAGTAATTGACTAAGTTTTAAGTGACCAAATAATGTGACAATCATTTATATGTTGATGTTTTATGACTCATGATAAATTAATCTATGAGTAATTACCACATCAATTTGTCACTTAAAACTTTATCAATTATTTTATATATGCGGAATTACTCTTTAAAATATTGTCTAGCGTAAACTAGTGCTACATATATTTCCTTTTCACTGTTAATAATTAAATCAAATTCCAAGCAATCAATGGACTTGTTATACCCTAATTCTCCCAAGCGAACAATTTCATAGTTTCCCTGATTCAAGCCTATGAAAAGATGCCCGAAGCACTGGAGGCCAGTATACATAAAAAATAATCATTTATAGGCCCTGACATAAATATGCCAAGGCCAGAAAAAAGGAGCCTCAGCCTTTAGGTTGAGGCCTCGTATGAGGTTGAGCCTCGATGTTGAGCCGAGACTTAAGAGGAAAGAGGCCCCTGAAATAAAAACCTCGACATTTCGCTGAGGCTTAAGAATCAAAATGCCTCGACAAAGTGTCAAGGCTCCCTTGACAAAAATGAAGTTGGTCGAGCAACAGGCGTAGGCATCTATACCAGGCCTAGTGCATACCAAGGGCGCAAACATGAAGGAAAAGGTCTCAGTAATGAGAAAATGAGCACATAGTTTGAAGCTAAGAAGACTCACTAGCAGAATATCACCGTAGTAAAGAAAATGCCTCATTAGTATCTAAGACTACCTAAGCCAAAGCAGGTCACAAGAAACGCGTAAGTCGACAAAAGACTCTTAGGAGAAGGGAGTTTAAGGCCAAATGAACCACACCGTGGTAGTCGGAGATTGGCCAAGGTGTGAATCCTACCGATGACGTCCTAACCAATCTGAAGGCGACTCAAATAACATAGTACCCGACACCTAGAATCAGGTACTAATATGCCAGACCATAACAAAGTATTTAATGCTTATATGCCAATGGTCCAGCTACAAGCCTCTACATCTTAGTACAATAATAGGCTGGATTGACTTTTGACATCAGCCATCTTCAGATCGGACCCCTAATATGCCAATAAGCTAAGGCCAGTGGCTAGAAGCACTTCAGGGCAACACCCCATTGGAGAAACAGAGCAAGGTGAAATGCTCTTGCACGACTGAGAATAAATTGTATAAATTCTCAAGCCCCAATCAACAAGCTCACACTATAAATAGGTGGGGTGCCATGGTGAAAGGTATGTAATCACTAGTCGAAAACATCATAGATTTCATTACTTCAACTTTGACTTCCACCCTATCCCAGTTCGGTCACCTAGTTGCATTGCCCCCATCGCAGGTTTCAACGGACAAAGCCCAAGGACTAAGGCTTCTCCCTTTTCCCCCTCAAATCTCTGTGCATCATTTTTTTCTTTTATCTAACCTTAATTTGATTTCATCGACCAATAACCCATTCCTAAAAACATTTGGTGCCATCTGTGGGAAAATGACTTCAAAAAAACTTGATTTTCACCTCTAAACCTAATATCAGTCGTAGGTCCAACAGGATTCAAACCATCACTTCACGCTCAATCTGAGCGTCTGAAGTGCCCAACCTCGAGCTACATAACCCCCTCTAAGGTGTGCACACCAAAGACCAAATATAACGTAGCGGGACAAAATTGTCATTTTAAAGCAACATGTTCGACCACTCACCAAAGCTTTGAACCACCTTGACCCAACCAATCGTCGTAACTATCACGAGTTTGACCTCGAAGGCTCCGATGAGCAACCTAACCACATGAGACTTCCCATAAACCCCAGATGAGCTACTCATGAGAGGATGACTAAGGGCTGAATCTCTCTTGGAGTAGGCTGAGCCTCCATTCACAGAGGAGATAATGAGAGCAGATATGCCACCGTGAATCAAAAGGCCCAACATCGCTCCTTATCACGAGAATAAGGATCTAGTCGAGCACCTAGAGACGTTCAAAACATGGATGGAACTTCAAGGGACACCAATGGCCATCATGTGCAAGGCTTTCCCACTCAATCTAACCTCATAAGCACGAGTGTGGTACAGGCAATTGAAGTCAGCCTCAATCTCAACCTTTTCCGAGCTTAATAATATATTTATCCATTAGTTCATAGGGGAAGATCAAAGAAAGTCTACTACTCACCTCCTCATCGCCAAACAAAGGAAAGATGAAAATCTGAGAGATTACATTGTCTGGTTCAATACGGAAGCTCTGAAAGTATATGGATATATTGATGATATCTCCCTAACAACCCTTCTCTCAGGATTGCGGGATGAGAAATTGTTGTGGTTGCTAGCCAAGAAACCTCCTACAAGCTTTACGAAACTACTAAGAAGAGCCCACAATTATATGAGTGCGACCGAGCTCATGTCATCCCATAGGGGAGAACACACTGATCGTAAGGAGAAAAGACCTAAAGAAGATAAAAAGGACTTCAACTTGATAAGAGGAAGGCCCAAGAAGACTCGAGACTAGTTGACTAGGATAAGTTCAAATCATTAAGGGTCGACAGATTCGTCAACTTGACACCACTCAACTCCTCTCGTGATCGAATATTCATCGCCATAAGTGACAAGGGGCTGCTCTAATTGTCGGAGAAGCTGTGGGATAGCCAAGAGTATAGGAATAAGAGCAAATATTGTTTATTCCACAAAGATCATGGGCATCTCACGGTCCATTGCCACGACCTCAAGTAAGAGATTGAAGACCTTATTCAAAGGGGATACTTGAAAGAATATGTAGCAACTAAAAAGCAAGGGAGGCCGGAGGATCGGGACTCCTTCCCTCCAACCATTAACAACAAAAGAAGTGCGGACCATCTAGGGTGGACTACATGGAGTAAACTCTAACAGGAGTCAAAAAGTGCTAGCTAAGTAGGCCAGGCAGGACCAACTATCCCATTTGTGGGTCAGACGGCTACACCCAATATGTCGCACAATCCCCATGCAGAGATTTATCATATTGGCGAGTCATGTTATTTCATTCCTACACATGAGGAACTTACCTTCATAGACACGAATCTCATTGGAGTTCATATATCGCACAACGATGCTCTCATGGTAACTGTAGCCATAGCAAACGTCAGAGTCCACCAGCTTCTTGTCGACAATAGGAGCGCAATGAATGTCCTAGGAATTGAATCACTTGTCTGAATGGGGCTTGACCTTTGTAGGGTTTGGTGGAGAAGTGATAATCTTGTATTGGAGCATTGAACTGACAGTAACCATAGGCGAATTTCCCCAACATGGGAGCATTGAATTACTGGTAATGGAATCCTAAGATGACCATTTGTACATTCTGCCCGAGCTTTTCCTTCTTCTTATAATCAAGCCTTGAAATTCCCAACCCCCCACGGGGTAGGAACTATCAGAGAGGGGTAGAAGTCCTCCCGAGAATGTTATACTACAGTTTTGAGATGCAGATGGGCTCCAATCTTAGGCATGCACAGTGGTTCGAAAGCATAAGAAGAAGTGTTGATGGAAGTCGAGGCTGTAGAAGGAACAGTCCAGTCTAAGGTCGAATCCCCGAGAAAGGATGAAGTCATGGTTGATCTAAGGTCGAAGAATGAACTTCAATGTTCCACGAGTTTAACTCTTGATAAGATAAATAAGTAATATATAAAAGTGTTAAAGTAAATAATGCTTGCGATAATATAAATGCGGAAATATAAAGCAAGCAAATAAAATAATTACGGAAACTTAAAGTGCGGAAATTAAATTTGTAAAAATTAAGTGCAAGAAATTGAATTGCAGAAAATTAAATTGAAAATAGCACAAAATAAAAAGAGAAGAAGGAGAATAAGATAGACACACGATATTTTTACATGATTCGGAAAATCTTATCCCTACGTCCACTCTCCAAGGCCCTCCTTGGAGATTTTTAATCCCACAATCTTCTTAAGGGTGAAGACCAAACCTTACAAACCCAACTGACTTATGGTTGCCAACTAAACATCACAACCCTATGTGTTTCAAGATTAAGTAACCTCCTACAATAACTCTCTCAAAAGAGTAGAATCTCCAATCTAAGCTCACAAAAAAGTAAAGTTTCTCCCTCAACAAATTTGTAAGTATAAAGCTCAAAATATTAAGAGAGATTTAGGAGAGTATTAGAAGATTTTAAGAGCAAGTCTCTTCGCTATGAATTGTGTTTTGTGATGAGAAGTGGGGTGTATTTATAGAGGAGATGGAGGATAGGGTTTATGAGGAAAATTTTCAAATTTTAAATATAGACAAAGAAAATGACACTCCATCCTTAATAAGGAGGACAAAAAATCCTTGACCTAAAAGGCAAGGAATACTCCATCCAAAATAACACAATATGTTAAAAACCTATTTGGGTAAGCTTCATCTCTCTTTATCTACTTAAAATTGAAACTTACATTATTTGTGCTTTGTCATTATCTCCCTCTCATGTATGTTTCCTATTGTGCAAGAAAGATATGATTTTTCGTGTTTAGGCATTTTATGGACGGAAACTTAATTTAAGGATACGCATCCCTAAATAAATTGAGCTTTAATAAAGATATATCAAATGAGTAAGCTCCTAATAAAAATTACATGAAAGTAAATATCTTCATGATCTTCAATCTTCATGCTTTAGGAGCAAGTCTCTTCCTATGAATTGAGTTTTGTGATGAGAAGTGGGGTGTATTTATAGAGGAGATGGAGGATAGGGTTTATGAGGGAAAATTTCAAATTTTGAATATAGACAAAGAAAATGACACTCCATCCTTAATAAGGAGGACAAAAAATCCTTGACCTAAAAGGCAAGGAATACTCCATCCAAAATAACACAATATGGTAAAAACCTATTTGGGTAAGCTTCATCTCTCTTTATCTATTTGAAATTGAAACTTACATTATTTGTGCTTTGTCATTATCTCCCTCTCATTATGTTTCCTATTGTGCAATAAAGATATGATTTTTCGTGTTTAGGCAATTTATGGACGGAAACTTAATTTAAGGATACGCATCCCTAAATAAATTGAACTTTAATAAAGATATATAAAATGAGTAAGCTCCTAATAAAAATTACATGAAAGTAAATATCTTCATGATCTTCAATCTTCATGCTTTATGAGCTCCTATGAAAATATTTATTTTCATTATCATCAATCGGAATGCCTTGTGGTAATTTTTCCAATAGCCTCTGCAAACTTGATTAAATTTATTAGCAACGTCAATATTTTGTTATCATCTAAAGTTATCTCATTGAGATATAGGGCTAACAATCTCCCCCTTTTTTATGATGACAAACCACTTAGACAAAAAAATGCATTTAATCAAATAAATTTAATTTACTCCCCATAAATATATCCTTACCCATCAAGATAAAAACATAACTCTTAAGCATATTCTATTTTCTTCCCCTTTGTTATCATAAAAGAGAATAAACCGATAATAATGAGGAAAGATACTTTTATGTTGACATGGTAAGTAGAAAAAAGTTTTTAACTAATATCTAAAATTCTCAAAGCAAGCCTATTTTTATAAAAACTTTCAACATTTAATGTTTTTGTGAAAATATCCGCAAGTTGATTTGTAGTGTCTACAAACTCTAGTGAAATATCTCTTTTTTGCACATGATCTCGAATAAAATGATGTCCAAGATCTATATGCTTAGTACGATAATGCAAAATAGGGTTTTTGAAAAAATTAATTGCGCTAGTATTATCACATATAATAGGAACATTTTCAAAAATTAAACCAAAATGTTTTAGAGTTTGCTTCATCTATAAAATTTGAGCACAACAACTACTAGTAGAAATATATTTGGCTTATGCGCTTGATAGTTCTACTGCATTTTGTTATTTGCTAAACCAAGAAACAAGTAAGTGTCTTGAATATTTACATGTACCCCTCGTGCTTTTTTTATCGGTTAAGTTCCCAGCAAAATCTGAATCAGAATACTCAATTAAATCAAAATTATCACATTTTGGATATCAAGGTCAAATTTAGTTGTTCCAAGTAAATATTTTAAAATTCTTTTAATAGCTTGTAAATGTGATTTCTTGGGACAAGTTTGAAAATGAGCACATAAACATACAATAAGCATGATATTGGGTCTACTAGTAGTTAAGTAAAGTACAGATCCAATCATACCTTGATATTTCTTTATACCGACGTCTTTACCTTTATCATGTTTGTCTAGCTTTGTCGTGGTACTCATATGAGTATTACTAGCCTTCACATTTTCCATGCCAAACTTCTTAAGCAAATCCTTGGCGTGTTTTTCTTGGTTTATGAAAATCCCATCCTTCATTTGCTTGATTTGTAGTCCAAGAAGAAAGTTCAATTCTCCCATCATGCTCATTTCAAACTCCTTGTTCATGAGCTTGCAAAATTCTTGCACAAAGATTCGTTAATGGCACAAAAAATTGTATCATAATATTTGGACAACTAAGATATCATTGCCTTTTGATTTCATGAAGAGGGTTTTATCTATTTTACCCATGTTAAATCCATCATCAATAAGAAATTTACTTAGTCTTTCGTACCGAGCTCTAGGAGCTTGTTTTAGTCCATAAATAGCTTTTTTAAGTTTATACACGTGATTTGAAAAATTCAAGCTTTAAAAACCGGAAGGTTGTTCTACATAAACTTCCTTCATGATGTATCCATTTAAAAAGGCACTCTTGACATCCGTTTGATATAAAATAAAATTTTGAAACATGCAAAGGCTAATAGCATTCTTAGAAGTCTAGCAACGGGAGTGAAAGCTTCTTCTAGCTTTATTTCCAGTAATGATACCATTTTTATCTACTTTATTTCTAAACACCCACTTAGTACCAATTACTGAGTGATTAGAGGGTTTATACCAAAGTTCTCATACATTACTTCTTTCAAATTGATTAAGTTCTTCTTGCATAGCAACTATCCAATATTCATCTTTTTCGGTCTCTATAAAAGATTTAGGCTCAAGTTGAGAAATAAAAGCAACGTTACCAATACTATAAAGCGTAAAGCGGGTCTCTACCCCTTTTGATATGTCTCCCACTAAGAGCTCATTTGGATGATCTTTTACAAACTTCCATTCTTTTGGAAGTTGGTTACAATCTTGTACTTTGACATTTTCTTGGGAGAGTGACTTGTTCCTTCATTAGTATTGATATTAACCGCTTCTAGATTCATCAAAGACAACATGCATGAATTCTTCCACAACTAATGTTCTTCTATTATAAACTCTATATGCTTTGCTGGATGTGGAATATCCTAAAAAGATTCTTAAGTCAGTTTTAGAATCAAACTTACTAAGGTTGTCGTTATTGTTTAAAATAAAACATTTACACCCAAAAACTTTGAAATAACTAATATTAGGATTTTTTTTTCCAAAATTTATAAGGGGTTTTGTTTAAAATAGGTGTAAGTAAAACACGATTCATAATGTAGTAAGATGTATTAACGGCTTCGGCCCAAAAATACCTAGGTTTATCATTGTTCTTTCCACTTCTTGTAGGGAGTGATTTTTCCTCTCAACCACATCATTTTGTTGTGGAGTTCTAAGAGTAGAAAACTCATGTGAAAATTCATTTTCATCGCAAAAAGTTTCTATTTTCAAATTCTCCACCATGATCACTTCTAATTTTTGAAATTGTAAAACTTTTTTTCATTTTGAACTAGTTTGCAAAATTGTGTAAATGCTTTAAATGTTTCATCCTTCTTTTTGAGAAATAAAACCCAAGTATATCTTGAAAAATCAACTACGACAAATGCATAGTGTTTACCCCCAAGACTTGCAATTTTTGAAAGGCCAAATAGGTCCACGTGTAGTAATTGCAATGGTCTAGTGGTTGACACTATACGTTTTTATTTGGAAGAGCTCTTAACTTGTTTACCCATTTGGCATGCGACACAAATTTTATCTCACAAAATTTATTTTTGGAAGACCTTTGACTGAATAACTTTTTTATAGTTTTGAACATAAATCCATGCTATCATGCCCAAGTCTTCTATGTCATGGCCAACTATCATTGTAAAAAACAATCAAACATGTTTCATTATGATTTTGGAAATCACTTAGATTAATAGTGTAGACATTTTGGTCCCTTTGTCCAACAAATAAAATTTTGTTTGACACTTTATCTATAATTAGACAAAAATCTTTTTCAAAAATTACTCTATAGTTTTTATCATAAAGTTGACTTATGCTAAGTAAATTAAGTTTTAGACCATCTACAAGTAGAATTTTATCTATAGCGCGAGAAAATTCATTACTTATGGAGCCAATACCAATGATTTTGCCTTCCTTATCATCTCTTAAGGTGACATGTCCTTTCTTTCGACAAATTTGAGTGAGTTTTGATTCATCACCGGTCATATGTCTCGAGAATCTACAATCAAGATATTCTTTATCTTTCTTCTTCAATGGTACCTATAACATAAAAATTTAAAAGTTGATTTTTGGTACCCAAATCTTTTTGGGTCCTTGAGAGTTAGTGTTATAAAGAATCCATTCATTTCTTTCATGAAAAATAGCCTTCTTTTTACGAAAGCATGAATAAATTTTTTGACCATTAACCCCACATAGTGATAAATAATAGGATGATATTATGTTGGTTTTACAAAAATAATGTTGTGATATTTTGTTTTTGAAAATGTTGATATCCTAATCCCCTTTTATTGGAAGCATTCCTTTGATTAGCAAGAAGTTTGTCAAGATTGTTTCTTTCATTTATAAATTTAAAAATGGTTGAATTTAAATCTTTTCTTTATTTTAGCTTTGAACAAGGTCTCGATGCAAAACATGCAACGTTACTTTAATTTTCAAATTCTTACTTTTCAAAGACTCATTTTCTTCTTGAAGTTTTAAAAAACAATTTTTCATAATTTTGTTCTTTAAGCGAAGTTTTTCAAATTCACTATAAAGCTCTTCAAAATCATTTTCAAGTTATTCATAACTAGGTTTGTCATCTAAAGTTAGCTTAGAAGAACTTACATCATATTCTAGTGCCATGAAAAACATGTTTGCAACATCTTCTTCTTCGCCATCGGAATCGCTACCATTGGTCTCATCCCGAGTTGACTTGAATGCTCTTCTTTTAAACTTCTTTGGGCATTACTTAGATTTGGACAATCGACTTTTATGTGTCCGGCCTTTTGCACTCATAGCACGTGAGTGTGTCATGAGGCATCTTTTTATCATCTTTTCTTGGAGTATTTTTCCTTCTATTTAAGAAGTTCTTGAATCATCTAGTGAGTAGGGCTATGTCATCGTCCTCATCATAGTCATCCTTCTCACTATTTGATTGTTGAAGTGTTTATTTAGTGCAATGCTCTTCTTCTTTGATGTATCTTTTTTATCATTTTCATTTAGCATCATTTCATGTGTCATCAATGAGCCAATAAGTTCTTCAAGAGGAAGTGTGTTGAGATCTTTGGCTTCTTGGATGGCGGTCATCTTTGCCTCCCAATTATTTGGTAGACATCTAAGAATTTTTCTCACCATTTCATCATTAGAATAAGTCTTACCAAGAGATTTTAAGCCATTAATAATATTGGTGAAATGAGTAAACATATCACATACGGATTCGTCATGCTTCATTTTAAATAATTCATAACTATGAATAAGCATGATAATTTTATATTCTTTAACTTGATTTGTGCCTTCGTGTTTGACTTCTAACATGTGTCATATAGATTTAGCAAATTCATATGTAGAAATTCTATTAAATTCATTTTTATCAAGAGCACAAAAAAAACATTCATAGCCTTAGCATTTAAAAAAGTTTTCTTTTTATCATCATCATTCCATTCATTACTTGATTTGGCAATATTTTTACCATCCACAATTTTGAATAGAATGTGAACACCGCTTTCAACAATATCTCATAAGTCATAGTCAATCGATCGAATATAAATCCTCATTCCCGCTTTCCAATAAGTATAATCATTACCATTGAAAAACGGAGGTCTAGTAATAGATTGACCTTCAATGAAAGAACCACTCATGGATGTCATAACTCAAGATGATTAAATCTTATTTATAGAGTACCAAGCTTTGATTGCAATTGTAGGATCGATATGGCGACCCAAAAGGGGGTGAATTGGGTGATCGTGATGAAATTAAAAACTTTTCACACTCAAGTGAAAAATCAATGTTCAAGAATGAACTTCAATGTTCCATGACTTTAACTCTTGAAAAGATAAATAATTAATAGATAAAAGCATTAAATTAAATAATGCATGTGATAATATAAATGAGGAAATATAAAGCAGGACAATAAAATAATTTCAAAAACTTAAAGTGCGAAAATTAAATTTGAGGAAACTAAGTGCGAGAAATTGAAGTGCAGAAAATAAAAGTGAAAAAAGTAAATAGCACAAAATAAAAAGAGAAGAAGGAGAATAAGATAGACACACGATATTTTTACATGATTCGGGAAATCTTATCCCTACGTCCACTCTCCAAGGCCCCCCTTGGAGATTTTTAATCCCACAATCTTCTTAAGGGTGAAGACCAAACCTTACAAACCCAACTGACTTATGGTTGCCAACTAAACATCACAACCCTATGTGTTTCAAGATTAAGTAACCTCCTACAATAACTCTCTCAAAAGAGTAGAATCTCCAATCTAAGCTCACAAAAAAGTAATCTTTCTCCCTCAACAAATTTGTAAGTATAAAGCTCAAAATATTAAGAGAGATTTAGGAGAGTATTGGAAGATTTTAAGAGCAAGTCTCTTCGCTATGAATTGTGTTTTGTGATGAGACGTGGGGTGTATTTATAGAGGAGATGGAGGATAGGGTTTATGAGGAAAATTTTCAAATTTTAAATATAGACAAAGAAAATGACACTCCATCTTTAATAAGGAGGACAAAAAATCATTGACCTAAAAGGCAAGGAATACTCCATCCAAAATAACACAATATGGTAAAAACCTATTTGGGTAAGCTTCATCTCTCTTTATCTACTTGAAATTGAAACTTACATTATTTGTGCTTTGTCATTATCTCCCTCTCATGTATTTTGTCTATTGTGCAAGAAAGATATGATTTTTAGTGTTTAGGCATTTTATAGATGGAGACTTAATTTAAGGATAGGCATCCCTAAATAAATTGAGCTTTAATAAAGGAAAATAAAATGAGTAAGCTCCTAATAAAAATTACATGAAAGTAAATATCTTCAAGATCTTCAATCTTCATGCTTTATGAGCTCCTATGAAAATAAATATTTCCATGATCTTCAATCAGAATGCCTTGTGGTAATTTTTCCAATAGCCTCTGCAAACTTGATTAAATTTATTAGCAACGTCAATGTTTTGTTATCATCTAAAGTTATCTCATTGAGATATAGGGCTAACATATCTGACTGGAGTAAAGCCAGACGAACCCTCGATACCATGAGAACGGATAGCAGCAGACGATGGTAATAACAAAGAAGAGCGTATAATATCAGGGAGAGGAGATAATAACCTGGCCTCAGAAACATCCGTTGTCAAGGTATCCTCTCTGACACAAGACGAGTAAGGGACTTTTGGAGGAACACTGATCGAATCACCCCAAAGATGATACTAATGAAACATATCGTGTAGACACTTCCTTGCATCATTAGAAGCCTGAAACCTCTCATTCAACTCTCTCGACTAGGATTCTATAGGCTGAAGGGAAAGAAGTATGAGAACAAAGTGGCTTGTTGAGAGCAGATACCGACGATGAAGGCATAGTAAAAGGTGGATGAATAGGTGAAGCTGTGAATGTCATGGTCGTAAGACCCTCAGTACTGAAAGATGAAGCATCGACAAAAGCAAGAGTTGAAGAACCTCTACTAAACACCTAACACTTAGGATCCTGAGCCCTGACTATGTGGTCATGCTTTATCTTTTGACGGCACTCCACAAAAAGGAAGAGAGGACAGGGGTACATTAGTACTAGATGAATCAAACAAATGAAGAGTGACTTTAATAAGATCATTGAAAAGAAGACCCCAGCAGCTAAGTGAGATTGGCAAAATGCTACCTCGCTTGGAAGTGGTCTATTAGCAAGCCTCCCGAGAGCGGCCAACAAAGAGTGACTAAGTCATGAATCGAGTATCTCTCCCTCAAGCAAATAATCTCATGTATCTCGACAAATAACCTAAAATTTCCTAAAAGTAGGACTGCTTTGAGGCTAACGCTATTCGTGAGGTGGAGCGCGCGTCCTTGGCAGAAGCGCATATGGCAGAACTTAAAAGTTGATAGGATAACGATCTTGGTCAAGCTGTGGAGAGATTTCAATCTTCTGACGAGTTTTTAAAAACTTTGTTTGAATAGTTCAGAGCCGGGGTGGTCTGTGCTTGCGAAAAGGCGTTGAAGCATTTTCCAGGCTTGGACCTTAGCTTCCTCCCAAATGTTTCATCAGCCTAGACGACACTTTATTTTGAATTTAAATTAATTTGTTTTTGTAAGTTCTTATGAGCTTTATTGTGACTTTTATGACTTATTATGACATCTTAAATTCTTATTTGTTTAATATGATATTTACCCCCTAGTTCAGCTTTAATACTTTAGATGAATGTAAACTTTTATATTATTTTGGCTAAAATGTAAAATATACCCCTATACTACAAACTATACCCTACACTTTTTTTCATATTTTATACCCATACACTTTGACTAAACTACAAAATATACCCTCCGTAGAATTTCCGTCAAAACTAACCAGAAAAAAAAAGCACGTGCCAAACTTTCGTTAACAGACCGTTAAAGTAAGTTAAAAGTAAATCATATTAGGTGGTTTTTTCTCACTCTTTCAATTTTATCCTAGATGAAATTTTTCTTAATCTTTCACTTTTCAAAAATTTTGTAAAAAAATTCTAACATGATAAGAAACCAAACCCATGAAAAGATCATAAAACTCATAGTCAAAATCCATATCCTTCTATGCATTGCAACTTTAGCCTCTAACTCATTCATGTATTTCAATAACCAATTAATCACATTCTTGCTATTATTATGAACTGGATGATCTTCCACTAAAAATATCTATAAATTCCAAAAATTCCAAAAATTCCACATAAATAAAAAGTTTTCCCGGATTCGTCGGCTTCCATGAAATTTTTAATGGAGTAAAAATCCATAATTGCACCGCCGAACTACCTCATCACCAGACCTTGAAGATGAGAAGGAAACCATTTTTGTCAACTAATACCTTCAAAAAAGTCGTTGCCCAGATCTGAAAAATAGTTTGAAAGTAAAAATGAAAGTTTAAAAATGGGAGGGGGAGAAGAGAGTTATTTATAGGGGAAAAGTAGTGTAGAAAAATGGAAGGAAATAATGGAATGGAGAGAAATAATGGAGTTTTTGGCAGGAAATAAAATTGTAAAATGGAGTTAACTTTTTGTTAAATTTAACCAAAAAACATCACTGAATGATATATTTTACAGTTTAGTCAAAGTGCAGGGATATAAAAATATAAAAACAAGTGTAGGGTTATAGTTTGCAGTTTCGTCAAAGTGCAGGGGTATGTTTTGTATTCTAGCCTATTGTTTTTTGTTGTTCTTGTCATGGGGGTTTGGCTTCTACACAATGTGTCTCGTGTTTGCATGAGTTAATCTTTTTGGGCTTACACACGATGTCGTGGGATTTGGTCTCCATGTGTTTGTCATGGTATGTCTTGTGTTCGCTTCCTCTCAGAAGAGCACAGGTTAATTTTTGGACCATACGCAGTGTCGTGGGTTCGGCCTCTACATGTTTCGTCACGATTGTCTTGGGTTCGATTCCTTTCAGAAGAGAACAAGTTAATTTTTGTACCTACGCGTTGTTGTGGGGTTAGACCTCTGCGCGTTTGGTCGTGGTAAAACTAATTTAAACAAACACTTCTTGAGGTATAAATATTTTATTTATGCACCGATAAAAATCACATACATTAAGGATAACACAACTTTAAGTGCTCAGCATTCCAAGGGTGTCGGAGGATATTACCCTCTACATCTTGCAACTCGTAGGTTCCTGGTCTCTCTATTTGTGTGATTTTGAAGAGTCCTTCCCAGTTGGGGCCCAACGGTCCTTTGATGCAGCTGCCTCCAAACTCCAAGTTTCTTAAGACAAGGTCCTGGACTTTCAAGGATCGAAGCTTAACCGTTGAGTTATAATATCTAGCCACTCGCTGCTTCTCAGCGTCCTTCGAGCAAGTCCAAGCTGGTGTGCATGTCTTCCTCGTTCTCTCCTTCTGAGTACATTATATGGTGTTTAGTTGGCAATCCAATTTCTACTGGAATCATTTCCTCTATTCCAAATAACATTAAGAACGGGGTTTCTCCCATCGAATTTCTGGAAGTGGTCCTATAGGAACATAGCACACCTATGAGCTTTTTTGGCCAGTCTCCTTTTGATTCTTCCAGTTTTACCTTGAGCGTGTGCTTGATGATCTTATTTATTGCTTTGACCTGACCATTTTTGTTGGTCACTTGAGGTGTTTGACTCCAAAATTGAAACAGAAATGACTAAATTTTTTTAGTCAAACTACTTTTTATTGTCAACGATTCTTGCATAGGGTATGCTAAAGCGACACATGAGGTCCTTCCGAATGAAGTTTCTGGTCTTCTACTATGTTATGGTCGCAAGTGGCTCAATCTCATCCATTTGGTGAAATAATCTACTGCTACTATGCCAAACTTCACCTACCCTTTTCCCATAAGCAACGGTCCAATCAAATCAATTCCCCATCGAGTAAAAGGTCAATGGCTCGTTATTGATGCTAACTCCTTAGGTGGCTGACGCGAGAACGGGGTGAACCTCTAGCATCGGTCGCATTTTTTGACATATTCCTCGGAGTCCTCCTTTAGGGTTGGCCAGTAATAACCCTTCCTAATCAACTTGTGGGCTAAGGCCTATCCTCCAAGGTGGTTCCCACAGACCCCTTTATGTATTTACCGTATGACATATTCATCTTCTTTCCTGCCTATGCACCTGAGGTATGGAAGCGAAAAACCCCTTCGATATAAAACTCCTTCCATTAGAGTGTAACGGGCTGATGCTTACTTGACTCACCTAGCGTCATTCTTTTCTGTTGGTAGCTCTTCTTCCTTTAAGTATTTGATGATCGGGTCTAGCCATTCCTCCTCGATTATTTCTAAGTCATTGACTTTTATCATCTCTGAATTAGGCAAGGGTAGATACTCGACATGAATCATCATGTTAAGCTCATATCCTAAAGTTGAAGCGAGTCGTGCTAGTGAGTCAGCATTGTAGTTTTGGGTCTGTGGTATATGGTTAATTTGGTAAACATAGATTTCGCGCAACAATGAATTAACCTTGGTGAGGTCAGAACCCATACGTGCTTCCTTGGCTTGGAACTCTCCTTTGACTTGTCCCACCACCAATTGTGAATTGCTAAATATTTTGATGTTCTTGGCCTTGAGTACTATGGCTAACCTTATCCCTACGGGTAGAGCTTCATAATCGGCTTCATTATTTTTTTCCTTGAATCCAAATCTCAAAGCATATTCGAGGTGGACTTTATGTGGTGATATATGGAATAGGCATGTGCCACTTCCTCTAGAGTTACTATATCTGTCAATAAACAATTCCCCACAGCCTCCTCGACCTCCCGTATGACTGTTAGTTTGGCAATGAAATCAGCCATAGCTTGTGCTTTGATCGCGTTCCTTGGTTCAAACTTTATATCATATTCAGGCACCTTTATTTCCCACTTTGTTATTCTCCCGAACACCTTAGGCTTCATTAGGACCAGTCTCAGAGGGTATTCCGTGTAGAAGACAGTAGGGTGAGCTTGAATGTAGAGCCTCATCTTTCTTCCTGCGACTACCAGAGCATATGCCAATTTTTCTAGCTTTGGGTACCAGGTTTTAGCATTGACCAAAGCCATTCTGGTGTATTAGATTGGGTATTGAACTCTCCATTCATTCCTGACCAGTGATGAACTTATGGCAGAAAAAGACACAGCGAGGTACAGATATATGGTCTCTCCTTCCATCAGCTTACTTAGTAGGCTTTCCCAGGTAGGATTTAAGTTGGAAGATTGCCTGTTCATATTATTCGGTCCACTCAAACTCCTTCCCTTTTCTTAAGGCTTTGAAAATGGCTAACGCTTTTCTGTTGCTCTCGTGATGAATCGATTCATTACAGTTATCCTCCCAGTTAACATTTACACTTCCTTCACATTACGGGGTCCTCATTTATATCCAAGCCTGGTTCTTGCCAGAATTGGCCTTGATCCTCCTCTGATTGACCATGAACCCCAAGAACTTGTCGGCCCTTACCCCAAAGACACATTTTACAGGGTTGAGCTTCACGTCATAATTCTACAATTTGGTGAATGTCTTCGCTAAATCCTGTAAGAGTTAAGTGATAGTTTTGCTCATGATAAGCATGTCATCTACATAGGCCTCCATGTTCCTTCCAATTTTCTTTGCAAACATCTTGTGACTAACAGCTGGTAAGTTGCTCCCATATTTTTTAACCTGAATGGCATGACCTGATAGCAGTACATACCTCTTTCTGTGATAAACAATGTATTTTCCTTATCTGGTTGGTATATTTTGATTTGATTATATCCAGAATACGCGTCCATGAAGCATAAGACTTCATATCCTGAGGTCGCATCCACTAAATGGTCTACCCTTCGGAGCAGGAAACTGTCTTTAGGACATGCCTTATTAAGATCTGTAAAATCTACACGCATTCTCCCTTTTCCATTTGGGTTTTCTTACCATGACCACGTTGGATAACCATTGGGGGTATTCGAATTCCTTGATAAATCCTGCCTCTAAAAATTTGTTAACCTTTTCATTCATGGCCTCGCTCTTAGTTTTGTCAAATTGCCTCCTTTTTTCCCTCATCATTTTGCTTTATGAATCCACATGTAATTGGTCCATGACCACCATTGAGCTTATTCCTAGCATGTCTTTGTGAGACCAAGCAAACACATCCGAGTTGTTCCGAAGAAATCATGTGAGGTCATGTTCTACTTCAGAGGATAGACAGGTTCCTATCCGAGTAGTTTTTTCTTAGGCGGTTGGGAATAGTATAATCTCTCCTATTTCTTCAACGGGTTCTGTCCAATTAAGTTCTTTGGTCTCAACCTCACACTTTTGGACCTAGATGTATTGACGTCCTTTGTTCATGGCCTCGTCTTTGACTGAAGTTTCAACATCATCCTTCCTTGGGACTTTGGCCTCAGACTCGACCATGGCTTCATCTTCCCCTGGGACTTCAGCCTTCCTCCGGGCATCAACCTCAAACTTGATCATGACTTCATCCTTTCTCAGGGCTTTAGCCTCAGACTCGACCATGACTTCATCCTTTCTCAGGGCATCAACCACAGACCGGTATGTGCCTTCTGTTGCCTAAGTTTCCATCAACACTTATTCTTATGCTTTTGAACCATCAAGCATGCATAAGATTAGAGCTCCTCTACATCTCAAAGTTCTAGTATAACATTCTCGGGATGACTTCTGCCCCCTCTAATAGTTCCTACCCCATGCGGGGTTGGGAATTTCATGACTTGATGATAAGAAGAAGTAACATCTCAGGCTGAATGTAAGAACGATCATCCTAGGATTCGTTATATGCTTATATGTCACAGACGATTAGAAACTTAGTCATTACGTTAACCTGTTGTGGAAATTCGCCTATGGTTGCCAGTAATTAAATGCTCCCATACGGGATTATCACTTCACTAAACCCTCAAGTGTTGCTGGTTCAAAGACAACGTCATTGTCCCATTTTGAAAAGTGCTTCAATTTCTAAGACATTCATGGAGCTTCTGTTAACGACAAGGTGTCAGTGAACTCTGAAGTTTGCTACGGCTATCGTTACCACGAGATCATCATTGTGCGATAAATGAACTTCAATGAGACCCCTACCTGTGAAGGTCAGTTCCACCTGCGCGGGAATGAAATAACATGACTCGTCAATCTGCTGAATCTCTGCATAGGGATTGTGCGAAGTACTGGGTGTAGCCATGTGACCCAAGAATGTGATAGTCGATTCCTGCCTGGCCAGCACTTTTCGACTCATGTTAGAGTTTCCTCCATCTAGTCCACCCCAGATGGTCTGCACTTCTTTTGTCATCGGTGGTGGGTGGGCAAGAAGAGTGGTAGACTTTCCTGATCCTTCAGCCTCCTCTTGTTGCTTAGTTGCTACATATTCCTTCAAGTAACCCCTTTGAATTAGGTCTTCAATCTCTTGCTTGAGGTCATGGAAATCGACCGTGAGATTCCCATGATCTTTGTGGAATAAACAATATTTTCTCTTATTCCTATGCCCTGGCTTTTCCCTCAATTTCTCCAGCCATCGGAGCAGCCTCTTGTCACTTGTGGCGACGGGTATTCGATCGTGAGAGGAGTTGAGAAGTATCAAGTTGAAGAATCTATCAACCCTTAATAGTTTTAACTTATCATGGTCAACTAGTCTCGGGTCTTCCTAGGCCTTCCTCTTATCAGTGTGTTGGCTAAAGTTCTTTATATCTTCTTTAGGTCTTTCCTTCCTCCATTCTCCTCGCGATCAGTGTGTTTTTCGCCGTGGGCTGACAGGAGCTCAATCACACTCATATACTTCTGTTCTGCGCTCCTCTTAGTAGTTCCGTAAAGCTTGTAGGAGGTTTTTTAGCTAGCGACCATAACAATTTCTCATCCTGCAATCCTCAGAGAAGGCTTGTTAGGGAGATATCTTCAATATTTCCATTTACTTTCACAGCTTCAATGATCAGCCTGAAGGCTGAGGCTCCTTTATTCTGGTCTTGGCATGTTTATGTCAAGGCCTATAAATGATTATTTTTTAAAGAAATTGCAGCATATAGACAATTTTAGAAGTGGTTATTAAGATATGACATGGTTTTTTTAAGGTAGATAGCAATTTTACGGATGCCACATCACCGGTTCATTTACCCTACTTTTCTGTTGACAACTTTACACTCAATAGTTTGTTATAGCATAACATCTTACATGGCTGCATATTTATTATTTAATAATTTATGGATTATTTATTTATTTAGTTACGCTCAATAAGATTCCATTTTTAATGTATATCTATAATAATTGATTTTCAATTATGAAAAAATATTATTTTCCATAACCATATGATAATGTTCGGTTTTAGCAAAATCTCCTTGATTTTAGGTAATTCCAGTATTAGTTTAGTTGACATGCATCCTAATTCAAATTTCATCTTCCTCACTTCACGCAATATCAATTTTATCTTTCTTCGACATCCATTGATATCTTCGTCCTCTACAACTCGAACAACAATTTTTCAAAATATTTTAGTCAAACAACATAACGTTTCGTTGATTGAACGTGATGATTTTGACTTTCAATCAAAACCTTTTTTGGTTGATATCAATATGAAATTCATAGAGATGGTTTGAGGAATTATTTCAATTCTAGTTTTTGTTGATGAGAGGGACAAGTTTGAAATTACTGTCAAATTATAATTTTGCAATGCTTCATCTACCAATGTTGAAATAAAATCACATCAGGATGTTGAATGGTACGTTTCCCTCATTAGGAATGATAATGCAGTTAACTTTCCACAATCTGTTGACAGGTCTAATTTAGTTATTGATCAATCTTGTGAGTTTCAAAGTTTGATACTTGGATGGAACAGTCAATCAGACTCAATAGAATGCGACCATCATAATAATTTTGACATTAAGAAGTAGTCATTGTTAAAGATAAATATGAGTTAAAAAAGGCGTTGCATATGCTTACGTTGAAAGGAAATTTTGAGTTTAGGGTTGAAAGGTCTAATCGGGAAAGAATGAATGTGCGGTGTGTCAATGAACAATGCAAGTGATTTTTTCTGGCATCGACATACAGAGGTGGTCCGCTCTGGATGGTTCAGGAATATATTAAGGAGCACATTTGTTCAGTAGAATTTATTCAGTGTGATCATCGTCAAGCAACATCACACATTGTTGGTCAATGTATCAAAGGTAAATATAGGAATGACATACGAGATCAGACCGCACCTAAAGATATCATTGAGCACATGAGTTTGAAGCATGGGGTTACTATTAGCTACTACAAAGCATGGAAAGCAAAACAAAATGCTTTGGATTTGCTTCGAGGTACTCCAGAAGAATTGTACTGAAGATTACCATCGTATTGTTGTGCTTTGAAACAAAAAATCAACGTATTTAATTTCTTCAGTATATCATTTATTGATTACACATTCAATATACCTTATTTACTTTTATTTTTTTGTAGGTACTGTGACAATTATTCAGAACGATAAGAATGTCACAGTCAAATACCTTTTCATGTGTTTGGGGGATGCTTTGAAAGGCCGGCAGCATTGTAAACCTGTGATTTCAGTTGATGGTACGTTTTTTAAGAACAAATACCTTGGAACGCTTTTAACTGTATCATTGTTGGATGGTAATAATCAAATTTTTCTAATGGCATTTGTTGTGGTAGATTCAGAAAATGATTTTTCTTAGGAATGGTTTTTTGAAAAATTGAAGGAAGTAATTGGCGATAGAGAAAATCTAGCAATTATATCTGATAGACACAATAGCATTCCAAAGGCAGTGTCAAAATGGTTTCCGAAATCTATTAACGGCCTTTGTATGCAACATCTACTGTTTAATGTCAAGTCCAAATATAAAAACTCAGTTGTGGACCCAATTTTCTATCGATGTTCAAAAGCATATATGGTTGAAGATTTTGAAGTCAATATGCGTGCTCTAGAATCTATTTTACCCTTCAATTCGCACATACCTTAAAGCTGTTGGGTATGAGAAATGGGCTCGATCTCATTTTGTTAGTCATCGATATAATGTCATGACAACAAATATATCAGAAAGCCTCAATAATGTATTGAAAGATGCGCATGGTTTACCTGCTACATTTCTTAATGAATTTCTAAGGCAACTTTCTCAAAGATAGTTTTATAAGCGTCGAGTAGCATCTAGTTACATGATCACAACATTAACTCAATGGACTAAAAGGCGTCTATGTAAGCAGATGCAATGTTCGCCGACAATGACTATAAGCTTGTTTAAATTTTAATTTCTTATTTTTAATGAATTAGCAAAAATAAATAAACAATAGTTCATATACTATGTTATGAAATGTATTTTTTTACAAGTCATCGTTGTTGGCATTTATGAGTTTCAGGTGGTTGACGTTGATTTAATATGTATTGTACAACTACCAAATAAATCATACACATGTCGAAGATGGGATACAGATGTAATACCATGCGCACATGCTCTAGTTGCAATGGCTAAAAGGCACATGAATCCGTACTTGTACGTATCTCCATATTATTTAAAGAACGAGCTTGATGCAATATATGAAGGTTTGGTGCATCCTCTTGGAAACAATAATCAATGAAATTTTTCTGAAGATGTTCAAATGCATCATATACTTCCACCTAAAAACAAACGTTCAGCCGGTAGACCTAAGAAGCAGAGTATACCATCGATAGATGAAGTTAACAAGGTGAAGTGTGGGAGGTGTCTAATGATCGAACATAATAGTAAGAGATGCAAGAACATGTCGCTTCGACAAGTAATCAGTCGAAGAAACAAATAGTGGAAATTAGATTTTGAGCTCTTTATATTTCATGTTGAATGACTATTCTTATTGTATTTATGTTCTTCTTTTTTTCGTTGTTGAACTTGTTAACGTATTAATGGTATTTTTAATTTCAATCAATTATTACTAAGTATCATTCATTATTTACATTCAATTAAGTATAATCATTTATTGATCATGTCATTGATCATGTAATATATATACATATATACAGACTAATTGTCTCAAACTACTTGATTACTGAATCTGTTTTAGGATTTTTTTAACTATATAAAACATCACCAAAACAATCGCGTCATTGATATACCTAATGTGACAATAACATTTTGCACAATGTGTATTTATTTAAGGAAAATATATATTGGAATAAATTTACATTAATTACACTATGTTACAATGTGTATATATAAACAGACATGGTTACATTCTGTATATATATGTACACCATTTATCACGTTACACTTAAAAAATAAGGCAAGTATATTCGTTACAAAACATTTGTCAATATAGTCAATAAAAGATTTATAAAGATATTATCCATTATCTATTGATCAAAATATTCATTCATAAAAAACTTGCATGTTTAAAGAACAGATTCACATAATTCTTCATTGTCTAATTACTACCACATATAGAGACCATCAAAGAAACAAATCCAACACACATTGCATTCTTACAAAAAAAAAGTTCTTTCTTTCAACCAATATCAATAGCTAAATGTCCAAATGGTTATTCATTCGCTTCTTGTGTTTATGTGATTATGTGAAAATTAGGAGTTGTGAAGCTATTGGATGCGGAATGATTGCCATACTTGGTTCTTCTTTCTTCTTCTTTTGTTGCTTTCCAACCAATTTAGCTACATCAACACTCTTCCCCTTGCATTGCCTGGTCAATGGAACCCTTTTTACTGTGATTGATTGGTGGTTGATGTCTTAATAGTAGGTTGAACAACATATGAAATTTTTGGTTGAATTGTTGGCAGAATAACATCCTCAACAATTCGCTGAACAACAGTTTCAACCTGTGTTTAAAATAATTCACTAGCGTAGACAATAAAATGATAATGAATTATGTTTATATTAATCAATATGATATTCAATAATTATATCAATAAGCTATCAATAAATTGCCTCCAAGTTGTCTAAACTCATATTCGGTAAATCACCTTCGTCTTCACTTCCTTTCTATGGATTTGTTCCTTTTGTTGCACATCCACGTTCTTAGCCAATACCTTCCTTAAATGATATTAAAACCAAATTAATAAAAGTGAATAAATTATAGAATTATATATATTCGAAACATCATATAAAATCTTTAATCACTGTCAATAATTTATTATTACCTCAACCTTTGAAATGCTCAATAACTCGTCAAACTTCGAGTTTATATTTCCAATCTCTAAGAAAAATCTCTCATCTATCTTGTCAAACTTAGATTCAATCGACGATGGTGTTTATAGGGATTGTTTAAGATTAGTTACGTTGAGATCCTATCATTATTCTGCGATTAAGTAGTTTTTGGAAATTCAAATTATATGTAATATGGTAAATAATTTATTAGCTATTAAGTATTTTTTTAATGAATTTGTATTTGTTGTTTCCAAATTTATATTTTGGTTCATTGAATTGGATGTTGTTGATGATTTCAATTTCCTTTTTGGTTGATATTTGGGCGGGATGGTAGGTACATTCAAATTTTAAATTGTAACAATTTATATTTATTGATCGTTTATTTTATTTTAATTTATTAACGTGATATATTTCAATTTATATATTTTATTGATAATGGATTATATATTCACTGATTTCTAGGGATTTTATTCATGTTTACTGTTAAATTTTAATTTTAATTGACCATTTATTGGTGGGTTGTGTTGATAATGATATAAATATAAATTTTAAAATTACAAAATATATACTTCTCATAATTGTAGGGTATGTAGTCAAGTATATCAATAACTTATTTTATATTGAGAGGCATAGAAAAAGAAGTTGCTTTATAATGATTAAGGGTATTTTGATTTAAATTTATTGACCATTTTAGAAACCTGCTATTTACCTACAAATTTTAAAAACTGGTCATTTCTTAATATACTACTACTAATATTGTCTATTTTGAAAATTTTCCCTATTTTTAATTTGTACTGGGCCTCCAGTGCTTTGGGCATCTTCTCATGGGCCTGAATCGTGGCATCCATGAAATTATTGCCTTGAGAGAATTATGGTGTAACAGACTGCTTCATTGTCAATCTATATTGTTAAGCGCACATTGCAATCAAACAGCTCATTCTCCTCGTGCTTATGCCAGAAATGGAGAAATAAGAGAAATTGCATGACAATAATTATACTAATAATAAGAAAAACCAAGTATACATAAAATAAAACGTCCCTCACCTCACTGTCAAATGCATGCGTTCACATAATCCAACTTTTCAAGATTTGGTACGTAGTGGCATAGTCGAAAATAACAAGAGACTTGAGTGTAAAAGATTGTAACGAATCAGAATAAGTAAGTTATCCACAGCGTTTGCCACTTCCAGAGCTTGGCCCGTAAAAGTTCGGAATATATAAATCATTCAGAGACCAGAGCTTTCAGCGGAGAACAGAACTGGCCTTAATAGCAAGAGCACAGAGATCAAGGAGCGAGAGAGGTTTGTGGGCATCAGAGAGTGGCAATAGAAAGTAAATTTGGCCAAGTTGGAGGTCATCTTCATCAGACATGGGTGGGATAAAAGAGCCAATTGACATGGACACCGAGCTGCAGAGGAAGAAGTTAGGGTACTCGGAGGTGATGTCCTTGGCTTTGGTGGGCTCCTTTACCTCTATCACACTACCGTCCACGTGTATGACGTTGATCATTGATGGCCGTTGGATGGACTTTGGATGTCCAACAGTACCGGCCAGTTCAAAACGTTTGGTTTTGTTGGGATGGGTTGTTTGAGAGGAAACGCAGTTTCCCATTTTAGAGAGAAGAGAGTGGGAGATTGAAAGAGAACGTAACTACTGTTTTGTATTTTCAGTTTTAACTTGGGGTCTGTACGACCCTTACGTGGATATTTTTTCTGAGATTTCCAAAGCTTTTTCAAACTATAAGGCATTTCTTATAAACTTAATTATAAATCTAAGAAATTAAATTTTATCAATGGTATATATTAGAAGTTTAGTTATTCGATCATAGTACATATAGAGTAAAATATGTTAAATGAAAAATTAGATGATTGAATTGTACTATATATTACATACTCTTTGAATAATATAAAAAATAATTTTATTTCAGTAATTTATCAGAAAATATTATTGACTAAAAAATAAATATTCGTTATATAAAGGATCCCAACCTTTATCTTTACGGATATATTCACGTTACTAATCGGATAATATTACAAACTATTTAATTTTATAAACTATGAAATAAAAATTTATTATTGAATAAAATTTAAAATATTGATTATATAAATTATTTATATGAAAGAGGTGAAAAACATAATTTATATCATATTTTGAGAGGGATCATCGAGTAAAATTGAAATTTTTGTTCTCTTGAAGCTCATTTTTAACATAATATAGATATTTTGGAAATTTTAATAGCTTTTCAAAACTCTACATTTTAGTCATTTTTACGAAAATACATTATTATCTTTTTTTGCTTGAAATTAAATGACTGCACAACTACTAGCATACTCTAAAGTAGCTCATTGGATACTACTCGAACACTGTAACTATAGCTACATAAACATTTAAAGGGCATTTAAACCAGGCCACTTAATTCATAGGGCATTTGATAACGTTTGTTATAAGAATTGTTTTGTTTTTCTTAATTCGGGCATCTCATTTATAGGACATATATATGATGTATTTAAATTCTTGACATCTAAAACTTTTAAATATGAAAGATATTCAATTTCCAGAAAATCAGATAGCGAAATATTTATTTTTCTATTGACATTATCATAATTATTTATATTCTCTTATATATTTTACTTACCAAATATAAAAAAATTTACATTTCGTGTAATCATGAACTAAATTTCAAAATATCACATTCTACTTCATCACAGGGCAGTTGCACAGTTATAAACCCTTAGATCAGATCTAGACATCTAGATCTCATTAAATATTACTTGAAAAAAAAATTATTTTTTACTTTTTAAGTTTTTCATTTCCACCGTTCAGATCTCATAAGAGTTAGAATCAAACTTATACTGTGCAGTTGCATTGCAAACTGCACAGAAACCGAGTTCCATCACATTCTCTTCCATTTATTTTCATAAGATATCTACCATTTATAACACCAAACCGTTTTCAAGTAAATAACTAATTTGTTTAAACGATAAAAGTATCAAATGGTATAAAAACTTCAAATTTTGAAAACACCTTGAATTCTGAGCCAAATGTGAATAACAGCTGGATCCACACAAAAAAGTGGTATCAGTTGCCAAAAGAAATTAAGCATATCAGGACAGGGGAAAAAGATAAAAGATAATGGAGCAGTTGCTTAAGCTAGAAATGGAGTGAAAATAAATATGACAAAATAGCCCTCAAAACTTCAAAGTTGTCGAAATTTTAAAATATCAAAAATATAATTAATAGGATATTCATTTATCCATTACACCACATCCATAGTATCGTAGATACTTCATGCATGAGGATCTAACGATTCTAACAAAAGTAGTAAAGGAACCTTCTCTATCTAGTAAACAAAGACAGAAACTTTTATAATGGAGGCCAGGACAGCCCTTCAAATGCCCCTTTTTGTTTTTCTTATAATCTTTTGTCCCAAAAGTGTTCCTATATATATAACCCAAAGTTTAGTGTCATAGATAAATAAAATTAATGTGCTTCTCTTTATATTATGAGTGTATGAAGAACGCCATTTATTTTTCATGTACTTATAGTGGTGTTTGGTTCAAAGAATGTAATGTAATATAATGAAATGAAAATGCTATTGAAAATTGAAAAAAATAAGTATAAGGGATATGAGAGATTATCTATAAAGATAAAATTAAAGGGTGGGAAATTGAGATTTAAAAATGGAAAAAAAATTATAAGAATGAGACAGAGAAACGAAGATTTATGTGTAAATGTAAAATTGTTTCACTTTGAAGCAAAAGATATTAGTAATTAAACACAGAAATTAATATTATTTATAAGGAACTCGATCTACACTGTTAAAAACTCAGTGATTAATAAAAAAAATTAAATACTGTAGCTTCAAGAAAATACCATACGAACAGAAAACAAACAACTAATTGCAGAAACGACAAAAAAATATAGTCAGCAAGTTCAAACAGAATACGCATGAGAATGAACTTTCCAATAAGAATGGGCAAAAAGACCCGGTAGTAATCAATATAGTGACGAGACCAAGTAAGAAGAAATTTGTTTCGATTTATGGTTTAAAAACTTGTTAACGAAATTGGATGGATAGCTTGTAACTCATTTTATATGACAGAAACATCATTTCGGAAGAGATCTTTTTCAAATGATTCAAGTGACGAATGGGTGGGTGCGGTGTGTATTTTTTTTTTTCAAGTGTATCATATTATTTACATATATGCACAGTTAACATACCAGCACTCTAAGAAGAATGTCAATGGGTTGATGTCGAAAATCTCTCTACAGTACATGTACTCCTCTTTCAGTTTGAACTCCATTCTAGTCAGATATCTACAAAACACAAACAAGGAACTCAAAGAACGAGAAGAATAAGGGGGGAGGGGTGGTTTCCTCACCCAAGAGCTTCCGATGTCTAAGTCAGTGTCCCGGTAGAATTTTGGCAGAGTTTTCCTAAAGGGAGAGTAGCTTAGCTTCTTGTAGAGTAGGTGGACTATTTATACTTGAAGCCCCAACAAGAGGAAGCGTGTCGAAGAAACTTTTGTGATGTAGTGAGAGGAACCATGTCAAAGAAGCATCGATGATGTGACGGTTCTTCCTTGATTTGATGAGTTGGAGGCAGCATTTAATGCTCTTGTCCCCCGTGCTGACATAAAGAAATGTGTATTAAATGCTGATATGCCCATGGTCATGTCGAACGTGGATGAGGCGATCGATTGTGGGCTAATTTGATACCCCACCTGACTTCTTTGTGCGTCACCTGCCACTTCTGTAAATTTGTGACTGACACTTGAGTCCTCGAGCTCGCTCTATTGGCCCACAAAAGGGTACTACTTTGGTCGTTAGATCGACGCGACAACTTTGATCAGCATATGAGTCGGAGCCTATAAATAGGTGCTCCCCTCCATTTCTTCATCAATTTGTGATTGACGCTTGGTCCCACATTCTCCAGCTTCTTGTCTTCGAAGACATCTTAAAGGGCGCCTGTTTCTTGTTCTGACACTCATTTCTCCACAATGTCGTTTTACTATGGTAAGTTGATCTTCCTTCGCCTTAGTTATTTTATCCTTACTTTTGCCTTTCCTCTGAGCTCTCATCGTGTATGGGGTTCAAGGGGATTTGTCGACCGGATGGATTGTGTTGATGCATTGATCGAGGCCACTGGCCCCCATGTTAATTTTGGGGACTATTCTGGTCTGAGTGAGGTCACCGACCGATGGGGGGCTAACGAATATATTTCCTCCTTGATTGAAGATGACCTGGGTACGATTCAGAATGGTTATCATATCTCTGACTATGTTCAGCTATGGCTGTTGAGGTGGGCAAGAAGGTAAGTGCCCCGCAGTATGGGGGGACCAGGCTATATTTGGCTTCACTGGTTTTTTGCGATGGGTATCACTCTGGCCCAACTTCAACCTAACTCATGGAGGGCTCTAGTCGCCTGCTGGGTGCTTTGCAGATTTCATCAGGGAGAGGACCTCACAGTAGATGAGCTTGGCTTTATGTTTTAATTGAAGTCTCCTCCTAAGATCAAGGTCGGAATGGTGTCTACTCATGACCAGGGATGGTACTATACTAGTAGCCGTGCTGGAGGAGTGAAAACGGGATCGTGAGTAGAATCCCGACCTGGTATAAAGGATTGGAAGGATAGTTGGTTTGTGATCTCCACGTTCTGGGATGGTCATCCTAGGGACTCGGAGCTGGTGCACCAAATCCCTCGGATCTTCGTGACCACAGGTGAGCTCGCACTTCAAGATGGGGGAGGTCTACTTGTCGTTACTTCAGGCGCTAACTTATATTGTTTCCTTTACAATGATTAATAAGAGGCCGCAAGGATTTCCAACCTAACTTCAGTCCTAGATTTCTTGCCTCGCCGAGCTTCCTGTTGAGACTAATGCTTTCGACATTCTTATTAGGCCCGAATCTTTGTTTCAAGCGGGCCTATATTTGGATCCTCTAGAGGACGTCACGACCGGTCTTCCCATCGAGGTCTACTCAGAGGGTTTTAGCTCGAGGAATTCAAATTCCAAAAGGCCTAAGGGTTTTCTTGATCGTACGAGTTTGACGTTCAATTGTTCCCCTACTCTCGTTGTTATAAATCTGTAACACTGTTCTGTCTATGTAGGAATGGCCAAGGTTGTCAGAATCATGATCCTACCTAGGATCTTAGAGAGGTCTCGCGAATCGGATCGTAGGATCGAATCGTGGATCGTAAGATCCTACTACATACTAGTAATATTATGAAAAAATATAATTTACCAAAATACATATTAAAATTCTTGAATATAGTTAATTAATCAATGGTAAATTTTACCATTTTACTAAGTGTAATTTAAATAAATGAATAGCAACTTAAAAATTGAACAAGGTTGTCAGAATCATGATCCTACCTAGGATTTTAGAGAGGTCTTGCGAATCGGATCGGAGGATCGAATCATGGATCGTAAGATCCTACTACATGCTAGTAATATTATGAAAAAATATAATTTACCAAACTACATATTAAAATTCTTGAATATAGTTAATTAATCAATGGTAAATTTTACCATTTTACTAAGTGTAATTTAAATAAATGAATAACAACTTAAAAATTGAATAAATTAAATGAAATTTATATTATTTTTTAATTAATGCCTTAAAAACTTATGGTTAGTGGAAGCGTAAGATCATAGTAGGATCGTAAGATCTTAGTTACGATCCTACTAGGATGGTAAGATCCTACCAATTTAAGACAAAAAATATAATAGGATCGTAAGATTCTCTTAATTTAAGATGCTACCTATGAATCATATCGTGGGGGTAAGACAATATCGTAAAATCATAAGATCCTGTGATCCGGATCGAGAGTTTAACAACCATGGGAATGGCTGGAGACGATCATTCTCCGAAGAAGCAGAGAAAAGAGCTAGATGCCTCAAAGGTTCAGGATCGAAAGGGAAGGTAGTTCCCTATGCATCTCATCCTTATATTCTTCAGCCCAAGGTGTTGGGGACATTACCACATGCTACACCTCTCCCCCCATCCTCTTCCTTTGCTTTTCCAAAGCCCATTCCTCTACCTCTTCCCAAGTCCGTTGGGAATATCTCAGGTAAATCTATCTCTCATTCGTCAAGGCAAGGATTACCACAGGCCAACGATGCTCAAGGAGCTTCTAAGAGCTCAGTTCGATCACCTAAACCTCTTGTCCTGCCTTAGGCGGTAGGCACTCAGAAGATTGAGAAGTCCTCGATCCATTTATGTTGGGCCCTGGCAGTAGAGGTCTCATTCATCAAAAAGTGTAAGGCCCCGATGTCTTCAAAAGGGGCCAATCATCTTGACACCTAGGCTGTTGGATTGGTGGTCCAAGTATGTTGATCCTGAGAAGGGAATTAGCCATCTCATGGGGCTCGTGGCGGGGCTTTTTTATGACCTTATGAAGCACACTCTTGACGTAAGTATTAATTCTTGTTCAACTCTTCTTTTATTCCTTATGTTTCATCTAGTTCTTAACTTGATGCCTTTTTGCAGATCCTAACCTTTAACGCAGCGATGTCAGTGCATCTTAGTCCCTGCGAGGACCAGGTGCTAGAGACTACTCGGGTAGAGGCTATGCTTGCCGAGGGGATCAAAAATTTCAACTCTCTTTACCACACCAATGACAAGATAAAAATAAAGGCTGGGGGACTTAGGGCCCTAGAGGGTGAGTTATCCTATCTTGAGAATGAGTTGGGTCATGCCAAGGTGGAGACCAGCCGAGCTGTAAGTGTTCGCTGGGACTTGGAGGCTCGATTGTCCGATCGGGAGAAAGTTGTTTCCAATCTTTAACAGTAAGAGAAAATCATGAGGGATAAGACTCGAGTCCTGGAGATTAAGATTTCTTAAGAGATCCACTCTCGAACCCATGCTGAGAACCGAGAGAGGGAAGCTCAGAGGAAACTCGATTTGGTGGAGGTTCAGTCACAATAGAGGTCAAACCGATGCACTGAAGGCTATGCCAAAGGGAGGGAGGACTTCAAAGAATCTTCAGAATTCAAGGCGGCTCTTGACACGGAGTTCACTCTGGGTTATAAGAGTTTTCACGATGAGACCGTCGATTACGGTCAGAGTGTTCAGGCAGACCTTCTTCAAACCTTTTTTTTTTTACTTTTCGTTTGGTAGGCTTAGATGCCGACCGGGTTGTTTTCTTATTTTGGCATTCTAGCGAGGTACTCTTGCTTTAGTCGAAATTCTTCTCTTGTTCAGTGAGCTAGATAACGAGCAAGACTTCCCTTTTCCTTTAATATCTAACCGAGCATATCTGCTCGGACTAGTGCATTTTCCCATCCGACAAGCCAGAGTGAAAGCTAGACACCATTTTTTTTCCTTATAGAATCTAGCAAGGCATTTTTGCTCTGACTAGAGCTCATTTTCCCATCTAGCGAGCTAGAATGCAAGCATTTGTGGAGCCTAGCTAGGAATTTCTACTCTGACTAGAGCTTATTTTCTCACCTGGCGAGCTAGAATGAAAGTCAGGCATCATATTTTTCCTTGATCTTGCTCCGTGGGAGAACGGACCTTTTATTGATAATTTTCGCTCGATCATATGGCTTCCTTCTCTTTCCCCCCATTTTTTGTTACCTAAAGGGAGAAGTAGTTGTTCGGATCGGTTCCTTCATTGCGGTCGACCCCTTCCGCTGGAGGGTTGTTACGCAACACTCCCTCGATGTCATTTGGTCCCCTCCTACCAGTCTCACATCCACGAGGGTAGGAAACTTCATGGTTCCGTGATACGTGGAGGATATAGCCTTGAATTTATAGATGGCGGACCTGCCAAGAATGGAGTTGTACACCACACTGCACCTTACCACTGTATACTCGACCAGCTTGGTGGCAAGCCGCGGGGATGTGCCTAGGGTCATGGGGAGCACCATCACGCACTCTTGGATAATCTTATGTCCCATGAAACCTACTAAAGGAGTAGAGCATGGGTGGAGCTTTTTGGTGTCAAGTCTATTTTGTAGGGACGCAGAGTAGTTCAGAATGTTAACCGAGCTTCAATCATCTATCAAGGTTCGCGAACCTTGATATTGGAAATCAGTGGGGGAGATGACTAGCGCATCAGTGTGCGGTTGGTGGATCTGGTGTGCCTCTTCCTCAGTAAACTCGATCACCTCCCCTGCCTTAATTTGGGGGGAGGTCGATGGAGGGCGCTGAAGACCACCGGGTGTCTTGCCTCTCGATCTGGCACCTTACTTTTTCAGTTGGAGTCCCACATGCTGGGTCCTCTGAATATCATCTTGATTTCTTACACAGGACTGTGTGGTCATTTTTCTTTTTGCTCGGGTTACCTCTCAATCCTTCGCTCCTATCTAGGGTGGCGTCTTAGCAATTCCATCGACTGGCCACAAACTCCTTAAGGTATCCTTTCTAGATTCGACCTCGATATGTTCTCGGAGGTCGAAATACACCTACAGTACTTTACGGTATCCTTCTTTTCATCAGGCGTCTAAAATACCTAGGGTTGTTTCAGCAAGATTTTGTCCCCTATGATGTTAATGATCTCCTCCCGTTTGGTTGTGAGTGGGGTGTACGTGGTGAACTGAATGGCCGGGTAAGGGTTCCTCCCCTCGCGCCAGCTTGGATAGGGCAGGTGAATCTCGGGCGAGGTAGGTGTCCAGTTAAAAGGTCTGGATGGGCAGCTTCTCTTATCCTCTCATGGTTCTTTTTCCGTTTGGGGATTTTGACCGCTTGGTCTTTCCAACTCTCTCTTGGGTCGGATCATCTCTTCGGTGCTTACGTATTTTTAAATCCTAGCTTGAAGCTCAGTGAGGGAGTGGGAGTCGTACTTGGCCATCTACCACTTCATCCTAGATTGAATGATACCGTTTCATAACTTGGCTGCCAATGAGTCTTCACTGACGTTGTCAACCTATAAAGACTCCAGGTTGAAGTGGTTAATGTATTCTTTCAATGACTCACCCGGCTGCTGCTTTATCGTCATCAAGTAGGAGGTTGGCCTCCTTCGCTCTCGGCTTTAGCTGTCCTATTCATTTCTAAGGAGGCCAGCTGATCGTTAAGCTGGCCTAGGATGTGGTGTAAGTCCATCCAAACCATGAAAGTTTTGAAATGCTCAACAGGTCTTTAATCTAGTCGTACGGGGTGACTGAGTGCATCTTGAACTTTGAGAGGAGTTCAGTTCGTTGGATCTCTTTAGAAAAAGGAGACTTAGTTCACCCAAGAAGTGTCTCGACAGAGGTCTTAACGGTTTGTCTCCATTCCTTCCTTAACTCCTCTAGCTGCATTTGAATTGTTTGTATCATGGTCCACTACCCAGAGCTCTATGCGGTGTTGTTAGTCAACTCAATCATTTTAACAATTTTGGTGGAGAAGTCATCTCTACCCTTTTCCTGTTCCTCCACATCGAGGGCCATCTTACCCTTTCTCAAACGGTCTTCCTCCTTTGCGCCCTAGCCACAGGATGACTCTGCCTCCGCCGATGAATCTTTCTGCTACTGGGGGTTATTTTCAAGGGTAGGAGGGCCCTTATTGGTAAGAGGCCGCCATGATGTTGGTGAGGGCCAATATTTGTTTCCTCATTTTCTTGACCACTTTGGAGAGTGAGGCCACTGAGTATTTCTTTTTTCGCTGTGTGATTTTCATATCGGTAGGAACTTCTTCTCTCGGTGAGAAGGGTGGATCCCTCATATCGTCCTAGACTTTTTCGGAGTGGGATGAGGACGCCAGATTCATTTTTTTTCTTTATGGATGAACAGAGGTCTTAAGTGTTTTGCTTATGAATGGTTTTGATGTCGTTCTCCCAGACGGCGCCAAGTGTTGATGTAAAAAATCTATCAACAATACATGTACTCTCCTCTTAGTCTGGAACTCATTTCTGGCTAGATATCTACAAAATACAAACAAGGAACCCAAATAACGATGAGAATTGGGGGTGGTTTCCTCGCTCAAAGGCCTCTGATGCCTAAGTCAATGTCCTGGTAGAATTTTGGAAGGGTTTTCCTAAGGGGAGAGTATCTTACCTTCTTTTAGAGTAGGTGAGGTATTTATACTTGAAGCCCCCACCAGAGGAAAAGTGTCGAAGAAACTTTTGTGATGTGGTGAGAGGAAGCATATCGAAAAAGACCTGATGATGTGGTGGTTCTTCCTTGATTTGATGAGTTGAGGTGCCATTTTATGCCCTTTCCCTCTGAGCTGACAAAAAATAATATGTATTAAATGCTTATATTCCCCTGGTCATGTCGAACGTGGATGCGGCAACCTATTGGGGGCTGATTTTACATCTCATTATGATGATTTGACCCGACAGGTGTTCAGATCAAATAGGTGGACGCCACACAGAGTACCACTTTCGGCGGGTAATGATAATTGTTGTTTCTAATTGATTTTCTACCAATTTTTATTTTTTTTCTCCTTCATGAATAAAAAATCAATTAGAAAAATAACCCAATTTATTCATGAGGGAGAAAATGAAAATGATTGATGAAAATTGAAATCGAATCTTAAGGAGATGAAACATAAACCGATGCTGAAACTAGAGGAGAATTTGTTAAAATTTAGACAAATCAATGAAGATGGAGATGCAATTGTGACTGATTTTGGGTGAAAATATGAGAATGGGTAGCTTATAAGGTTGAAGAAATTGATAAAATTGGAAGAAAAAATAATTAGGCATGTGCCATGCATGTGTTGATTTAACAGTTGTTTGACGGTCAGGGAAGTTTTGTGATGAATGGAAAAAATTGAAGGGTCAATAACAAAGATGATAAAGTTTAGGAAAGTAAATTAATTTTGAGATAAAATAGATGAACTTCTATGATATTAACCATGCACACAAAAGGTCTCTTATGAGATTTAAAAAGCGTCATAAATTGGTTTCCATGACATTTCGTAAAAATTTGTTGACGTAGGGTGTTGTGCTTTTAGTCATTGACAACAATTTTTGTCGTATGAAATGTTGTTGAAGCTTTTTTTATTGACCATGGAAAACTGTCATAAAAACGTAAGAGACAAACTAAAACTCATTAAAAATAACTTTTGATGATATTTGAACAAGCAGTTAAAACATTTTTACTGAAAATTAGCTTCGTAAATTCTTGAAAATCTATAGGTTTATGTTTCTATATTCTATTAACAGTTTGTAAATGATTTAAATCCAGAACAAAATCAAGAAATAAATAGTTAAGAATTTTATTTTATTAATTGCTCTTTGCTTAGTCAATATCAAATTACAAGTTGGTCAATAAAAAATTTTACGTCCCTTACCAACTGATTAATGCATAAAGGTTTAACAACTCTGATAAACTCATATTTACTTCTACACTCAATTATTAACACATTTGTATATATGTGTTTTATGTTTATATTGATATTTTGACAATTTTGAGTAAATATATTTCAGCAATCTTAATAGAATTTTGGGCTAAATATATTTTTGCACCTCTAAAGTTTGTGTTCGCTGAAAAATTTGTCTATGAATAAAATATCTAACCTCACTTAAATTAACAAATCATTAGGAATTAATTAGCACTTTTTATCAATATCATTTAATAGATTTCATGAGAAATTGGGGAAAAGTGTTGGACTTACTCTTCGAATGAGAAAATAACTGGCCTCATTTGGGATAAGTGCTTGAAACTAATTGCTAATAATTTATAAGTTTATCAATAAAATTGACATCGTTAAAATTTTAGGAATTAAATTGACAACAAACTGTACAATCGTTAAGGATACAAAATATAATTTACCCGAACATTTTCTATCAAAATAAGGAATGTGGGTTATCTTTATGGCATCACCTTTCGTTGCATTGCACTATAGCCCATCAAAAGCTATGCTTTGCTCATATACATACCTTACATCTTTTGAAATATTCCACCTAAACCAATAAAACCTAAATTTATGCTATGCAAATTATACAAAATCGTTAACATCTGGCATAAATAAAAACTCATATAATTAAATCACCATGATCCAGCGATCCAAAATATTACACTATCAATATTATGACGGTACCCTAACACAACTCATATACTCCCGGACTTACTTTTTATAGATTAATGAAAGTTCATATGAAGAAAGGAATCTATATGTCCCATGTGTATCAAATCTCTATCATTACAACTCAAAGACTAAAGAACAACTTCAACCCACAACTCCCCACCCCCACATAATCAATAACATCGCTAATATGGTACTAACAAACAGGCTTATTACAGCTACATATTTAAATTTTCGTCTTAATTAAAATTCTTAAAATCTAAATCCTTACACCAAAACCGCGTTGATTAGACAGGCTGCATGCAGACGTATGTTATGTACCTTTTTTCCCCCAACTTGTTTCATTATTAGGCCTTTCGCTCTCTAAACCTCTATTCCGCGTAAAACTACACTTTCTCATGTGTGGTCAGTATTGATCATTTCATGTTCAATGGTGATCTTTTTGTATATAGTATGAAATTTACCCCAAAAATTACGCAATGGACTAATTAGGAAAATGAAAAATCATTTGGAGAATGACAATAGAATTATCCGTAAGTTTGAAGATGCTTTCGATACTCTTACTAGTTTTTATATATTTAAACTAGAGTACGTATTATGGGTGTGATACACATCGCCAAGAATTTTAAGATACTAATATTTGTTAACTATTATTTTCGTGTACATGCATACACACATGCATGCTTGTTGCCCTTTCTTCCCTTTCTTATGTTAGTTGTTATAGTTGGTTTGTAACTGCTTTCTTTGTCTATATATTTGTACTGGTTTAATCTTTATGGTTAATGAGAAATAGTTATTTAGGTATTCTTTATTTCTGCTTTCTCTCTTTCTGTTTCTCTCTCTCTGTCTCTTCGATTTCTTTTTTCTTGTCTCTCCTTCTTCTTCAAGCTCTCCTAAAAGCTTACATGGTATCAGAGTCTCAAAAGACACAAGTCCCCTCATGGCCAACCCACTCTCTTCAATCTTTCTTCTTTCAATCATCTGCAATCTAATTTCTATTAAATTAGACTCCATAAATGACGTGTTACGGAAATACCAACAAATTTCTGCAATCCTCAAAGCTCATTCCCTGTTCAGATTAGTAGGTGGCTTGCATCCTTGCCCAGCCAAATTCTTGGAAAATGAAAAATGTGACCCTACAGACAAAGCTGATCCTAAATATCACGCCTGGATTGCTTAAGATCAAGCTTTAATGATGTTAAGCAATGCCACTCTATCTCAAACTTCCCTATCATGCGTAGTAGGTTGCAAGACTTCACAAGAAGCCTGGACTTCTCTTAAAAGAAGATACTCTTCCCTGACCAGATCAAATATACTAACCCTCAAATCCAAATTACAATCTATCACCAAGAAAGGAAATGAATCCATGGATGACTAAGTCCAAAGAATAAAAGAAGCTAGGGACAAACTCGCGGTTGTATCAAGACATCTATGGCCCGTTGAAGATGAAGATGTACTTATCTACACCTTAAATGGCCTTTCTTCATAATATAGCCCATTCAAGACATCTATAAGAACCAGGTATGAGCCAATGCATCTTGAAGAACTTCACGTTCTTCTCAAGGCAGAAGAGCAATCATTAGCTAACCAAACCAAGAAACAAGATGCTCAACTGCAAAGAATGGCCATGATGGCCAATCACTTCAGAGGTGGCTCTTCAAACAAATGCAGGGGCAATAGGTTCAATTCTTTTCATGGTGGTGCAAATCATACTTCTGGTAGAAATTCTGGCTACAATGGCAGAGGTAACCTAGATCTGGTTTCTCTATAATCTTAACTTGTCCCATTCTTAATTTTCTCCTCAAAACACCACCTCACACTACAATGATCAAAGGCATCGGTGCCAAATATGCAACAAATCTAGTCATACAGTAATAGACTATTTCAATAGAATGAATTATGCATATTAAGAGAGACACCACTACCAAGCTTGCAACTATGACAGCCTCTTATCCTAGCACTAACCAAGATAACTCTAAGCAAGTGTCTTGAATATCGGACACATGTTGTACACTCATCTCACTTCTGAGCTTTCCAATTTGTCCTCTTCTAAAGAATGCAATGGTAAGGATTTTGTCACTATAGGTAATGGGCAACCCCTGGACATCACTCACTCAGGTTGTGGTTATATTCTTACCAATAATCACTAATTCTCTCTTAACAACATTCTTTGTGTACCTAAAATTACTGGTACTAAGGCCTCATTTGACTACTGGGATTGGACAGGACTAGAGGAATGGACAGTGTTAAATTAATATTGTCTCGCGTTTAGATAAAACATAAGATCGTATTAACTAATATGGAGGCACTAGATAGCCTCACCGTGACCAGACTAATTAGTCCCCTCCTAAGAGGATGGACTAAATAGGGCTAACAATAATCAAAGCTCCAGACCAGTTTTAAAGCTCGCACCCAGAGAGTTCACCCCCCATACGACGCCAAGGAGTGTTCCCAAGACCACCAGAAATCAATCCAGCTTCGTCGCCACTGATGAGTTCTTCTCTACTCTTCCTCATACTTTTCTCTTACTTCTTCGCCTCATCCTCTTATTCTCTTTCTTCTCTAATTTATGTATTTTAATCTCTAAATTTTTGAAAAATCTTTGAATCTTTGAAAAATTAAATCTCAGAATCTGGGTGATTCTACTATGCGCTCAGTTCCAATAGAATTATCCAAGCTTGAAGCTTTGGCTTTCCTTTTAGACTCTCCCCTTCTCCAAGCTTGAAAGCTTTCTCAGTCAGTTTCTACTGTGGGCTCAGTTCCATAAACAATGAAAACCCCACTAAAGGGGATTGAACACGAAAAAGAACAACAATGAGAAGTAGAAGAAAAAGTCAAGACTTCTGAAGAGCTTGGATTGGATTGAACCTGGAATTAATTTAACTGTAAACAAAGATAAAAAGAAGGTAATTGAGAGCCTTGCCTTTGTTTAAGGGAAAAACTAGATGGTTTGTGTGGTGATGGCAACAATGGGTTATTGCAGGAGAAATTAAGGAACGCACGAGGGTTATGGGTGGTGAAGGCTTAGATAGGTGGTCGTTGATGGTTTGATGGTTCTAAATTGAAGAGAAAAATACGCAGATGGTGGGAATGAATTTTTTTTGTGTCAGTGGGTTGGGGGCTGATGGAAATCGGGTATGTGTTTGATTTAGTTTGGTTTTCTTTCTTTCTTCTTTAATGATGTAGGAAGACTTTTTTGTTATTATTAATCGAATGTGTTTAAATTTGTTATTTTATTTTTGACAGCATGATAGTTGAAATTGTAAAATAATATGTTTTAATAAGTTCTAAATATACTTATGTGGATTAAAATTGTGAAAAACAGTTTTTACAATCTAATACTATGATGTGTCAAACATTTTATAAGTACTACATTTTTTTAACCAACTAAGTACCAAATATTGGATAGTATTAATTAATCCAATACAATACAGTACATTCTGACAGATCTAGTATAGTACTATCTAGCACTATCCTGACTGTCAAACGAGACCTAATACTACTGTTATAAAAGATCTTATGCACAACCTCAATTCTGAGTTTGAGATGACAGATCTTGGATCTTTCAAATATTTTCTTGGTTTGCAGGTTCATCAAACTACAAATGGCATAAAAGTTCATCAGCAAAAATATTTTATCAATTTGCTAGACATGGAAGGCCTTACCAATGCCAAACCATGCAAAAAAATTATGTCTACCAAAGTAAATCTCTATGACAAAGCTGTTGTCATCTCTATGGTCCTACTTCGTACAGAATCCTTATTGGTGGCCTTTAATACTTGACATTTACAAGACCTGACATCAACTTTTCTATGAACAAAGTGTGTCAGTTTATACATAGATAACTATAATACATCTTGTTGCTGTCAAAAGGATACTTAAGTATGTAAATGGGACATCAGACTACATGATACTCTTTCAAAAGTGAAATTTATGCTTAAATGCATTCACTGATGCAGATTGTGCGGGAGACTCTAATGATAAAAGGCTAACATCTGGATTTGTAATATTTCTTGGCAATAATCCAATCTCCTGGTTTGCTAAGAAGTAATCCATAGTTTCTCGCTCAACCACAAAAGTAGAATATCGAAGCCTTACCAACACTGGTGTAAAAATTTCATGGATTAGGCAGCTGCTACAATACCTGCATATTCCTTTAATCATTCCTTCTCAGTTGTGGTGTGATAGCATCTTAGCAATATCTCTTGCCTCAAATCCTATTTTTATGCCCGAACAAAACATATAGTAATTGATTTCATTTCATAAGAGAAAAGGTAGCCAAAAAGGATTTGATTGTTCGCTACATTTGCACTCAAGACCAATTGGCTGATATCTTCACTAAGACGTTGCCTTTTTCTACTTTCAGCTCTATTAGGTCCAAATTGTTGCTTCCTTTATACTCAACATTAGTTTGAGGAGGCTGTTAGCTATTATTATCATGTACATGCAGTACATGCATACACATGTGCATGCTTGCTGCCTTTTCTTCCCTTTCTTATGTTAGTTGTTATAGTTACTTTATAACTACTTTCTTTGTCCATATATTTGTACTAGTATAATCGTTATGGTTAATGAGAAAGAGTTACTGAGGTATTCTTTATTTCTGCTTCTCTCTCTTTGATTTCTTCTTTCCTTTTTCTCCTTCTTCTTCAGGCTTTCCTAAAAGCTTACAATATTAACAAGACTAAAATGTAAATCATACCATTTCTCTCTCAAAGATTTGTAAGATATTCCCAAACTATCCCGTTTTGAATCTGCCAATTTCTTTTGATATTTTGTTTTTGAAAAATAGTAGTTTCGATTTGTTCTTAGTGACACAGAAACAAAATGCAAGTACTCTTTTTGAAGTTGTAGCACTTTTTCGTTCAATAAATCTCTATTGTGGGCCTTCGAGCATAATCCTCTAATTTTAAAGCCAGTTTAACCTCTATACTTTAGAACTCAACACATTCATATTGATCAATGTATGATCCTTAAAAAGTTTCTTACAATTTTCAAGGAGTAATAGAAATCGTGGTTATTTCCACTCCACCCCAAACCCAAAGCTTTCAATCGTGCATAATTTTTTTTCTTAATTTCCATGAAGCCTTTTTTTCTTAAAGGTTGTTGGTTAGTTAGTGATACAAAATAGTAGTTGTACCATGACAACTCAACTAGGCTGACACCTCCGTAACATTATCATCATCTAAGTCAACCCAATATATTATTAAAATAATAGAATCAACAAAACAAAACATAAAGAACAAATCAGCAGGACCAAAAAGGGGGTATGCTACAAACATCATCAGAAATGAACGAAGAACAAAAATTCAGGGTATTTCACCACCAAGTAGGAGTATATACTTGGGCTCTGAACGCCAAATAATCTGTAACTCGGTTACTCTCCCGGTAAATGTGAGTGACAACAAAGTTCATCTGATCGAGAAAATTTAAACATCTATCTCACGTAAGACGTCAATGTAAATGGACATTTCAAGATCAAGAATGAAGAGTGGAGACCACATAAACAGAATCACCTCTCAACCATAATTGTCTCCATCCAAAAGTCCAATCATAAACAATCACATGGATAGCACCAGCCAACCTGACCCCGAAAGTAAAAAATATATGCCAAGGCGTATAATGTAACCCTTAACAAATCCCCAAAAAAATCAAAACATGCCTCCACAACCTACAAGCCCAGGACTACCAAAAGTCGTTCAATCCATGTTCACTGTAATCCCACCTGATGGGGGAGGATACCAAAAAATTTTAAAGATCCGTGAGGCTTTGGAAGGACGGCCCGAAACATAAAACTGCTGAAATGTCAAAAGCTCATCAATTGAATGTTGCATCGTGACAACCGTAAAAGAGTCTTCTTCACAAATTAAACGCCAAAGCATATAAAGAGGTTCAGAAAATATAGTTTCCCTACTCTCAAATGTGACTTGATTACGAAGGAACCATACCACCTAAAAGATAGTAACAGTGGAAGTCTTTCAGAGAGCCTTCAATTGCATGCTTAAAGAAATATTCATCAGGTAAGAAATGGCTTGATGAACCTTTCTATTTTCCACGCACCAGCTGACCCAGAATACGATTAGTCTGGCGTGGAACGAATCCTCCAAAAAAGGAATGAGTGAAAAAAATGGGTTCTACCTAACTTATGTCACTAGAGGCAGCCAGTCTTCACTTAATTCGCCCCAAGTAATTACCAAAGACTCACTTGGGTTTCTTGGTCGGACCAACGCCGCCTGCCAAAGATCTAAAAAAGTATTGTCAAGGTTGATATCCTTCCTAAAAACACTCGAAATGATGTCCCACAATCCACGAGAAAAAGGATAATATATAAAAAGAAAATAACATGAAGGAAAAATTTAATGATGAGCATGCAATACAGAACCAGTAGTCATCTTTCCATGAAACAAACGTTAAGTGAGGATAGACCAAGAGGGTGGAATAAGTGGCATCCAAATCTGCTTACCCAACTAGCAGAAATTTCAACCTCATAAAAAGAGGCAATGCAGCTTTACAAGAAGCAACACCATCTAAAGAACGTTTCTTAACTATCGAGTGTGGATCAGAGTTAGCTACCATTCCCTCAATCAAGTAAGTGTCAGATGAGAAGAACGAGGAGACGCAGGGAGAAGCTAACCCTGTGGATCAGTGTATACATCCTAACAAGGGATTTTAAATGAGGATGTATCTAATGATGATCATTTATCAAATCAATCAGCAGAGTTCCCAACCAGTTGTCTATCCAAAAATGAACCTTGGAATGGTGAACAACCAACCACTTAGAGTCAAAGGCAAAGGATCATAATGATATTGTATGCCAAGCTAGACATAAAAAGAAATATACCATGACCTCAGTCAGTGATCCTCTATGAATTAACGGGGACGAAGATAAGTAAAAATAATAGAGTCCTCAGTCAACAATTTCCAAGCGAGTTTTTTCAACATTGTCTTATTAAGAATGTAGAGGTACATGATGCCAAGATCACCTTCCTCTTTAGGCTTGCAATAAAACTTCCAAGTCACTTGAACAAACTTATGAACATCAACTGAATTTGTCCAAAAGAAGTTTCTAATAGTTGTATTTAAATCCTTTAAAAGAGAGAAAGGCAAAAGATAAATTAAAAAAATGCACAGATGAACCTTGGAACACTGAGTTAATGACACATAAGTTGTTTGTCATAGATAAAGTTAAACACATCCAAGATTCAAATCTGCTTTTATTTTCATTAGCACAATGGGTCAAACATCGACATCTAGGCATACTAACAAAGAGATGAATTCCTAAATAAGTCATAAAATCTCCTCTCTTATCCATCCTAGCATCAACAAAAAATAGTAATCTAGTCCCCGAGATGCCCTTATCAAAATAAATGGATGGAATAACATCATTAACTTGTTGATCGGAGAATGAGAAATAAAGCCCAAAAGCATCTAAAACCACTTGCAGATCCTTAGAAGAATCCTTGCATAAAAGTAAACCATCATCCGCGTAAACAAAGTTTGTTGGAGCATGCGCCCAAAATGAAGAAAATTTTGAATCAAATATCATGAATCTACCAGATGTGAAGCTATCTGCTCAAAAAGTCCTCACTCGAACGAAAAGAAGTGGGGAGAAGGGAACACTCTATCGCACTAACATCCTCGCTGAGTTAAAAGTATTATTAATCCACCCAATCAGACGCTTGGAAAAACAAAATACCTCAGAACCTCAAAGAGAAATTCCACTAAATGGAATAAAAAAACTTTACGAATGTTAATTTTCATAGCAAAATGACCACCGCAACCATTATTGTTCAAAACAGCAAAACATTCAGACGTACATGTAATGCAATCAAGAAGCTGACATCTCAAGAGGAAATAATAGAAAGACGATCAACAATAATCTTGGTATTAACTTCAAATAGAAAATTACCTAAAGCAATAAGACAAAACTGATCAACCGATATAGCATCTAAAGTCTTCAGAATAAGGACCATAAAATTTGTATTAGAATTTGAAATACATGTCCGGCATGAAAAAACTATTGCACGGCCAAGACTAAATCTAACCCCACAATATCCCAACAATGACGACAAAATTTACCCGAGAAACCATCTAGGCCTAGTGCACTAAGAGCATCCATGTTAAACACAACCTTTCTTATCTCATCAGAATAAGGAACCTGGGGTGATGTGTTCTCCACATCATTGACCAAAGAAGGAACATGCTCACGAATGATAAAAAGATATTAATTGCAGTCACCAAGATTTGAAAAGAGTTGTTGATGAAATGTTATAACAAGCTCACCAATCTCAACCAAATCATAAGAAATATCCTCACTAATTTCTATGGAAGAAAAATGCTTATTAAACCCCATATGCTTAAGAAAAAAGTGGAAGAAGTTATAATTTCAATCACCCCCCATGAAAAAATTACCCTACCTTTGTCTCTCAAGAAAACATCCTTTTTCCAATAGCCATATCTAAGTTAGCAAGAGCATTAGATTCAAGCCCAAAAAGAGCATAAAAAAAGCCCTCAGATTTGATTCTATCTTGAATGAATGTTACTTTCTCATTAGTTTTAGAAACATTTAGGACAATATTCCCAAAAAACTTCTAATTCCATTTCCTTAACGAACCAAGTCACGGAAAGGGGGATTGAGAAACCCACATACCCTAAAACCATAAAGGTCAAGGTCCTGAAGAAATGGTCATAGAATAAGAAACTAGTAATGGATGATGATCAGAGTGCAATCTTCGTAGAGTAATGCAAGAGACATGTGACCAAGTAAAAGAAGTATAAAAAAGAGCCTTATCCAAGCAAGAAAGAGCCATACCAGACGCTTTGGCCAATTCGAGTATAGAAAAATCATTTCGTCTCAATATCCACAATATGGAAAACAATCAAAGTAGCTCAGGAGTATTCGTAAAAACTAAGTGTGATATTACATGTAGTTTCATTAGCTCCCATAACAGAATTGAAATCCCCAATTACAACACAACATATCTAAACCTGAAATGTCCATAAGAGAACTTCAAAGAGATTTGTGAGTGATGTAACTTACACTACTATGAATAAAAGAGATTCGGTGGGAAAACTCACAAAAACTAGTAGAAATAGAAACATGTTGGATATGAGATGGATAATTGTAGCATCTTCAATAGCAGAATACCTAAAGATCCATCACTTGGGAAAAGCGCTACCATTAGAACAAATGTAACGTAGTCAAAGGGAGCGCCAAAAAGTATAAATAGCCATATCAAACTACATAAAGGCTTAGCAATGCGAACAAAATTCAACTTATGATGAAAAAAACTCTTTCCAAGCATGTTGAGTGTCAAAATTTACAATACCTCTACAAATCGAATGAAGGACAATCGTTCAATTATCAATTTACCTTTAATAGCCCTGATCTTGGGGGTATTGATAACAACATTTTTATTATTTTATACCATATTTAGCAATAACAACCTTCCAACCAGAACTTTCTATTTTATCAGCGTAAGAGATTTTCCCTTGAACATCAGTATGAGAGAAATCTGACTTAGTGTTCTCACTATCAAACTCTGAGTACATTCCATCTTGAAGGAGATGATCTAGGCCTTCAATAGGTGGAAGTCTCAAATGGGCAATAACAGGATTGTCTAAGATGTCTACATTATTAGAGTCAAACCGTAATGGCACAATTGAAGCATCCAAAGGATCACTTGCAGAAGCTAATTGAGTGTTCGCATTTGCATCATCATTAATGGATGGCTTTAGAATGCGAAAGCTAATTGGCCTGGTTGAACTAGCAGAGGCAATTAATTCAAGAACAGGGTCTGAGACCAATTTCACAGTTTTGAAATCATGATTAACTTGTCATTGACACTAAGTGTTGTTACAAGGTTCTCCAAAATAGGAGCATTTCCTGACTTGTCTTTTGACCGATATCCTTGACGCGTTTTGGATCTACCTTTATAAAAAATTTACCTTTAGCCTCATTAGTTACATTAACAGTCTTTGGAATAGTGTGACGAAAAGATGTTGCAGAAGTCCAATAGAGTAGCAACCAGAACAGAAATATGGAACATTCTCAAAATACAGAGTTGGAAAAATACAATCATCACGAAATTCTAGCATGATGGATTCAGACAATGGCTTGGAAAGGTCAACATCAATCACCATGCACGCAAAATGGTCATAATCTCCCTCAAGTGTAGTTATGTCAAACTTAAGCAGGACATCAATTCCACGCGCCATATCAGAAAGAATCTGAGGGTGCTAAAATTCCCAAGATAGATCATAGAATCTCATACGTAATTGAGCATTTATCGTGTGTTGCGTGTTGGGGTTAAAATTTATAGTCCACGGCTGAAGTCTAAGAATCTCAGGCTTCAAAGAAAGTGATCCAATATTTCAAACTTATGCTTTATCATCCTTAGAATTCAAAAGTATATGAAAAATCCTCGTCTAAGAGAGAAGAGATGCATTGAGCAGTAAGCTTCTAAATGGATTGAACTTTTTCTTGAAGTGCTGGGAGTTTTCATGGTTCATCTTTTTTTGACAAAAAAAAATTCAGCCAATAAGAGAATGATTTTTTAATTTCCATCGTTCTTCATAGGCTTTCGAGTTGACTGAGATTACAACAAAGTCACATTCTCTTTGGCACAAAACTGGAACAATAACAGAGATGGTGGCTTGAGCATCTGATTCCATGATGATATTCTTATTCAAAGAGTCACCCACGGAAGAAGCACATATATTGCATTCTTTTTTTATTGAAGGGAGTCTTACGTGAGAGTGCAACTCTGAAAAAAGATCTACAAACGTCGATGTGTTCATGATGGTAGGAGATCTAACCAAACGCGATCAACATATGTTTGTGTCTAAGAAATAACAGCGAATCGAAAACCAAAACCAACTGGTCAGAAATACTCATTGGTTTTCATCGTTAGAGTTAGTTCACAGCGCGACTATGTGCTTGAATTTCGTTTCAACACGCTAGATTTCTTCATTAAGGTTTCATGCATTCATGGTGCTGAAATTTCGTTCATGGCGCTGAACGTTCTGAAATTTCGTTGGCGACCATGTAAAATGGAGATCTCGTTGGTGACGATCAAGAAATTTTTGTTCTCTCAAGGACTTGATAGCGTACAAAGCATCTTGCTCGCAGTAGATGATAATGAGCAGGTTATGGTGGTAGTGCAATGCCAGAATCCCACCAATAACTCAAAGGTCTCATGAAGGCCTTGTTGATACGACCAGCTAACTGGGAACAATTCCTCCTCCTGCCAATTTTTTCACTGGAACAATCCTCCTCCTCTTGGAAACTCCACAAGGTTATGCAGAAAAAAGTGAGCTTTAATTCATTGTCTGGTTTGATCCCATTTAGTCAAACTCAGACACCCAAAAACTTAGAAAAACCCAACCCTAAACCCAGTTTCAGATTTTCCACTTCAGATTTTATAGATTCTTCCTTTTCTTGAGGTACTTTCAATTGGCTTTCCATTTGCTCTATCAGAGCTGAAGTCCCGATTTGCATTTTAGTCTATTAATAAATCATATTATTCGTCGTCGACTCGGAAAAATAGATAAATAATAGGCATTGTGCTTGTGGTTCCCAATCCTCCGCGTTCATAAAACGCATTTTTTTAGCATCCTTTCAAGTTTATTATATTATTTATGGAATCTCAAAATGGCCTCATCTATTGACCAAACAAAAATGGCCTTATTATTTCGTTGTCACATAAATATTAATCAGAAACAGCTTCTGCCTTACTCACATATATATAGTGCACAAAATCTGTCGTTCAAGTAATGAAAAAGTCATAGTTTTAGTCAATTTCTATGAATACTTGAAATTAACAAAGTGACTAACCGCTATTATTGTTGCGACTACTGTTTTTTTTTATTAATCACTCGTCTATGGTTATTTTTATTATTATTTTCAGTACCATGCACATGCTTACATTGACTAGAATTTGATAACTATTATTTTTTATGCTTATAATCTGCAATAATGATAAAGTGAAATTAACCAAATTTTTATCATTTGGTTAGTTTCCAAAACACATTTGGGGTAAAACTGTAACTCTCTCTTCAAGGCTTGCCTTTGAGAAAAAAAAATGTTCATCAAAGGGTATAGTAATAAACACATCCACAACGAAGAAGCACCTCTTTGAATGAAAAATAAGAGATCAACCCCAGATCTTTACTCTATTTACAAAACTAGCCTACACTAATTCCCCAACACAAGCCCTACTCCGGTATCGCAGTCAAATTCGCAGCAAATCTCTTTCTCCTTCCACCTCCACTTCCTCTTCCAGCGGCCACTCGCCGTGGAGACCTCAATTCTTCACCGGAAAACACCACCGGAGAAACCGACGTCCGGCGATACCCACATTTTTCACCCCCACCGTTCTTCATAAGGGCAGAGCTGGCTTTGACAGCTAATGCAGCCATTTCCTCAGGTTGAAGAGGATAATTTAGTCTATTCAATGGCAAAGCGAAGTAAAGCTGACCCAGTTGAAGCTCGTCGTCGTCGTCGACGGCCGATACGACGTTGTCAAATTCCATCTCGTCCGAGTTGCAAATAAAACACGTGGGGTTTTTCTGAAGTACGTAAGAAACCTTAACTGGGTACGAAAACTCTTGCAATCTACCGTCTTGTAGAATAAGCTTTGCCGTTGCTACGTTTATCGAATCGGACGAACTGCAGTTTCCCATTTTTTCCGTCCGGTTCCGAGTTTCCAAACCCAATGAGTCAAACGATGTTGTGTTAATGTAACTCGGGGATTTAAGGTTGATGTGAGTGGGGATGTGAGAGGGTGTATTTATAGGTAGAAGACGTCGCCTCGAAAATTGTACGAGATGCCACGTCCGATTTGTCATTTAATTTGGGACATTTTTTGGGATCTGTAGGGGAGTGGCTTTGACAGCCTGTGAGTTGGTGGTGACAGGTTGGAAGGAGGTTATTATTATTGTCCTCTCGATAATGACCTTTGTTTTGACGTGATATTGCGGAGTCAAGTACTGAGAATGGCGATCTTATACATGTATAAAATTTTGACCACGTGAACAACTCAATTAAGTGTAGTTGATAAAACTTAATTGACAAAACGGTTACATCTAAGGTCTGATGTAAATATATAGTAGTCAGGTACTGAGACGAGAGGTAGATGAAGAAATATCAGTTCAGAAGAGAACTAATGCAGGTTTATAAACAAGAAGCAGAAAGAAAAAGAGAAAAGAGAAGAGAAGGAGAGATGAAGAAGATTAACATTCTCATTAAAACGCAAAACAGATTACAGTCTGACTTATAACCAGAGCAGCTCCAAAGAGAAAAAAAGACTAAAATACCTTCAATCAGATAAACTAACCAAAACTAACTCACAAAACATATATCACATAGCATCCCCTCAAACTTGGATAAGTTTGAGGATAAGTTTGTTCCTGAGAAAAGAAAACTAAGGAGTTGTTAGGGTTTTGTAATTAGGTCAGCCATTTGAAGTTCAGAGAATATATGCCTTACAAAAAGATCTTTCTTCACAACCATGTCTCTTACAATAAGATCTTTCATTTGAAGTATGAGCATGTAGAACTGGGTTCAAAGCCAAAGAAATGGCAGAGGTATTATAACAAAACAACACATGAGCATGTGACTGGTATAAATGAAAATCTTTCAAGAGTTGCCCTAGCCAGCTTAATTTTGCAGCAGAGTTGGCTAGAGCCTTTGTATTCTGCTTCAGTGGAAGATCGAGCAACCGTAGCCTACTTCCTAGCACTCTAAGATATAGCATTAGGTCCAAGAAAGATGTAAAATCCTGATGTTGATCGTCTGTCTGAAGGGTCCTCTACCCAATCAACATCACAGTATGCCTGCAAATGAAGAGAACCTCGTCTAAATAGGAGACCATGATTAAGAGTTCCTAAGATATATCTGAGTATACGTTTAACAGCTGTAAAATGGTTTATTGTAGGGGAGTGCATGAACTGACACACCCTGTTAACAGCAAAACAGTATCTGGCCAAGTGAAAGTGAGGTATTGAAGTAAGCCAACAAGGCTCATATATAAGGTGACACCAGGCAAAGAGGATCCAATATGACTGCAAAGAAATGATTTGGTGGAGCAAGGAGATGCACAAGGCTTAGCATCTAACATACCAGCTTTGAGAATTAAGTCTTTTGCATATTTAAGTTGGTTGATAAATACACCAGAAGCAATCCTACTTATCTCAAGCCCTAAAAGTACTGTAACTCACATAAATCAGACATATCAAAGGCTTTCTGTAAATTATCCACAATGCTATCAATATACTTAGAGTTAGTGCCACTTATTATGATATCATCAACATACAGCAAGATGTAAGTGAGGGAGTGAGAATGAGCCTGAACAAAAAGAGAGGAATATGCTTGAGAGCCAACAAAACCAATGGAAGACAAATAGCTAGTGAATTTCTCAAACCAGACTCTAAAAGTCTATTTGAGATCATGGAAAGACTTGTGTTATATCTACACACATAATTAGGATAATGCTTATCAACAAATTTAGGTGGTTGACACATGTAGACCTCTTTGGAAAGATTACCATGCAAAAAGACATTCTTGAAATCATGTTATCTTAATGGCCAATCATAAGTGGCAGCCAAGGAACGTAAGATTCTAATGGTAGGTTGCTTGACAACAGGGCTAAAGGTTCCTTCGTAGTCTAGGCATGGTTGTCGGTGATATTCTTTTGTAACTAACCTAGGTTTGTGCCTAGCTATAGTGCCATTGGGGGCTGTACTTGAGTTTCTACACCCATTTGCATTCCACAAGGTTTTTGTTATGTAGTAGAGGGACTAAGGTTCATGTATTCTATGACATAAGAGCCTGATATTCACCTTGTATTGCCTTTGTCCAATCTGGACTTTTAGAGGCTAAAGCAAAAGTTTTGAGGTTCATTACATCAAGTGAGAGTTGAAGAGTTAGTGGCATGGAAGGCTCTTTTCTTAGAAATGCCTGAATTTGATCTGGTCAACATAGGGTGGGAAGACTCTACCTGAGATTGGGTAGAAGGGATATTTGAAATACACAGGGTAAAGGACAGACCAAAAAAGATATCAGGATAGGCATTATGATCAAAATCAGAAGCAATACATAAACCATAAGTCTCAGTAGAATTGTGATCTATATCAGTATGCACAATAGTATTATGATTTAAAACAGATCCCAATTCAGTAAAAAAAGTAGTATCTAGATCAGAACATAGACCAGAGTTCAAACAATTAACATCAGATGCAGAAAGAGTGTGTAAATCAGTAGGCAAAGTAGTAGAGTTTGAAGAGATGGATGTCTCAATCATAGTGCCAATGTGCATAGTAGAGGGAGAAGCAGTAGTACTTGAGCCAGCAGAATAACTTAAGTAGCAATGTTGAAATCACTATCCTTAGTAGCAGAAACAAAAGATAGAAAGGTAATAAATCATTATAATTGTTATTAGTAGCAGTAGGGATAGTGGGAAGAGAATTAATTGACAGCAGAGGAAGCAAAAGGAAACATAGTTTCATCAAATAAAACATGTCTTGAGGTATAGTACTTATTGTGAACTTTATCATAGCATACATAGCCTTTTTTATCTAGAGCATATCTAGGGAAAACACACCGTGTAGTTTTAGGTTGAAACTTGTGTTTCGTGTAGGGTCTTAGACTAGGGTAACAAGCAACCAAAAACACTAAGTTGCTTATAATCAGCCATTTTGCCAAAGAGTTTTTCAAAAGGAGATGCATTCTTAAGGGCAATAGTGGGCATTGTATTTATAAGGTAAGTTGTTGTAGAGAAGGCAAATTACAATAAGTAGGAGGGATAGAAGCATGGTGAAACCAGGTGAGACCAGTCTAAACTAAGTTCTTATTCTGCCTTTCAGCAACCCCATTTTGTTGAGAAGTATAGGGACATGTTCTTTGATGCACAATAACATTATCAGTGAGATATGACTAGAAGGAGTGATTGGTGTATTCAAGTCCTACATTAATCCTTAAAACCTTGATTTTAGTTGAGAACATGTTCTCAACAAGGGGTTAAAACTTCTTGAAAATAGTAAAAACTCCAGATTTGTTATTAATAGGGAAGAATCAGGAAAAACATGACATATCATCCATAAAAATCACATAAAATCTATGTCCTAGTAGAGAAGCAGTGGCAGAAGAACTCCAAACATCACTATGTAAAATAGACAAGGGAGAATCAGAAACAGAATCTGAGGCAGTAAAGGGAAGTTTGGCCATTTTATTAGTGATGCAAGTGATATAAATACATTTGTCAAGAGTAGAACCAGTACATGAAATATGTGCCTTATTCAAAATTTGGTTAACAACACTAGTGGTAGGATGGCCTAACCTAAAATGCCAAACAAAGTCTTGGAGCAACATCGCCTGTGATAGAGGATTATATATTATCAATTCTTTGAATAACTAGCGCAGACACACCTGTAAAGGGATAAATAATGTTTTATTATTTATCTTTCCTTTCTTTTTTTTATTCTAGGTTAGTTCAGTTAGGATAACTTGATACTTGTTATCCTAACTAATAATGTCTTAGTTATTGTATTCCATAAATATCTTTTGGGTTGGTCTTTTTGTGGTTAATGAATAATATACAGTTCTCTTTCTTGATCTCTCTTCATCTTACCTTCTCTATGATCTTCATCTTCTTTTAATTTTTCCTTTAATCTTCTCATGGTATCAGAGCCCTTAAGAACACACGTCATTAATGGCTAATCCCCATTCTTCAATTTTTCTTCTATCAAACGTTTATAATCTGATTTCAATCAGAGTAGATTCCTTACATTTTATTCTATGGAAGTTATAAATCTCTGCAATCCTCAAAGCCCACGGTTTATTTGAGTTTGTTGATGGGTCTAATTCTTGCCCTAACAATTTCTTGAAGATGACAAAGGGGAACTTACGACCAAGATCAACCCTCCATCCACTGCATGGATCACCCAAGATTAGGCCCTGATGACTCTCATCAACGCCACGCTATCGCAGTCTTCTCTTCCTTGTCGTCGGTTGCAAAACTAGTCACGAAGTCTGGGCTTCTCTCGAACGAAGGTTTTCTTCCCTTACCCGCTCTAATGTTCTGACTCTTAAATCCGAACGACAGTCTATCACTAAGAAAGGGAATGAAACCATGGATGATTACATGCAAAGAATTCAAATTGCCCGTGATAAACTCGTTGTTGTCTCTATTTCAATTGAAGAAGAAGACATTCAGCTTTATACTTTGAATGGCCTCTCTTCTAAATATGGAGCTTTCAAAACCTTCATTCATACAAGATCCGAGCCTTTACATCTTGAAGAATTGCATGTTCTATTGAAAGCTGAAGAACAATCTCTGCCTGAACAATCCAAGAAGCATGAATATCAAATGCAGAACATATCTTTAATGGTAAACACATCTCGGGGAGGCAACAATCAAAAGGGTCGTGGACGTTTTCAATCTTATAGAGGAGGTCATGGCAACAATTTTGGCTCAACAAAATCGTTCTCCAATCAAGGAAATAACCAAGGCAGATCTAGTTCTGGTTTTGGTTTGCTTCCCTTTCCAAACTCATATTCTACTCAATTTTCTTCTAATAATTCTTCTATCTTTTAAAGTGACCAGATGCCACAATGTCAAATATGTTCCAAACATGGTCACACAGCCATTGATTGCTTCCACCGCATGAATTATGAATACCAAGGGAGGCATCCTCTTTCCAAGCTTGCAGCCATGGCAGCCTCCTATTCTGGATCTCAATCAGAAGCAAACAAAACAAATTCTTGGATAATCAATGTTGGATGCAATGTCCATCTCACAAAAGAACTTTCAAACCTGTCTACTTCACAAACCTACAATGGGGAGGACTCGGTTACCATAGGAAATGGGCAACCTTTAGACATCTCTCACTCGGATTCAGGTCAATTCTTTACGAATTCAAAAGTTTTTAATCTTAACAACATTCTTTGTGTGTGTTAATTAACTGCTAATTTACTGAGCGTTTATCAATTCTGTAAAGATAACAATTATTTATTTACCTTTGATGCTGCCATGTTTTTTATCCAGGATAAAGCTTTTGGGAGGATTCTCTTCATATGACCTAGTAAAGATGGCATGTACCATCTTTCTAGTAATGTCAAAGATTTTGTATCAAAATTGTCCACCCCAAAATAGCCTTTCTTGGCAGTAAAGTTTCTAGTTTCCTTTGGCACAATAGGTTAGGACATCCCTTCAGATTATGTTCTTTTAAATATTTTACATTGAGCTAATATTCCTTTCAATTCTTCTAAGCCATGCATGTGTACACGTTGTATCAATGGCAAGATGACCAAGCTTCCCTTTTCTTTGTCTCATACTATTACTCATAGTCCTCTACTCATGTTGTTTCTATTGAAGGATATAAATATTATGTTTCTTTCCTTGATAATACAAGCAAGTATACTTGAATTTTTCCTCTTTTCCTTAAATCTAAAGTTACTACTGTGTTGGAAAAGGTTATTGGTTGAATTTACGTATATGCCAAAGTGTGCATGTTGGAAAAGGTTTTTGGTTGAATTTTGTATAAATTCAATTATAGATGAATTCTGGGATTTAAATAACACGCTGAATTTTATTTTGAGATATAATCAAGGTAAAATGTTGTAGTAATAATTTTATATTACTTTTATTGACAATTTTTTTAAATTTTTCTGTCGAGCAATTTTGATCATATAGAGAGAGGCAATACTAGCATAGTAACTCGACAAATTTATTTTAAATTTTGACCACCCTCAATAAATATTATTCTTTTAACCTGATAATCAGTCAACCGTGTTGCGACGTTCTTAGAGAAAAGAAGTGGTGAATTTCAAAAGAAGCAAATAAATAGAAAGAAAAAATGAGGAAGGTGTTCCAGAAAATTGGGGGTGGATCATAGACGCATATTTGCATCACAATTCACACCAAAACGGTATAAACGTTACAGTCAACCAGAAATATGACTTTACAAAAACTTTGTGGGCCCTTTCTTTTAAACAATAATTATAAACAAAAATAAATTAATATATGCTTACTGTTGTCTGTTTGTAAAAGATAAGCCAGTATTGTACTTTAGTTTAAAAAAATTCCGGCAAAAGCTTTGGTTCATAAAAAATTAAAAGATGGAAAAATATTCCGTAATAGTTAGCACTTTGTATAAATGTATTAAGTGATTTGTAATACTGAATATATACATCTAGAAAGATTCAAGTCTGAAGTTTATATTCATTTCCGGCTTGGCATAAGATTTTAAAGATGTTCACAAACTTTGTGTCGATGGTTATTCTTTCTACACTTCTATCCATGTTTTATAAGATACAATTTATCATATTATGATTAACTTGAGATGTATATTTCATAAATATTAATTTAGGAGTCATGACAAATTGTCAATATATGTTGCTACATAAAGAGTTCAGGCAAAAAGAATATTTCATTCATGCACAAGCTTGTAATTTCGTCTCTCATACCATAGTAATAGCTTTTTATCAATATATTATTTGTTATAAAATCATAAAAAATTTGCCAGAACTCTTTATGTAGCAACATATATTGACAATTTGTCATGATAATTATTTGCTAAAAAATACTTTGTTTGTGTAAAGGATTTTTTTCCTCTACTTATGATTTTACTTTGGATTACAAAAATAGAACAATTTATGAAGAATATGAACTACTAAGGATGTAAAATAGTGAATGAGAGTGTAAAATCAATTCCTAAAGTAGAGCTATTGTATTTCTTAACCTTGATGGATACATTTGACAGTACTCATATGCCTTCTTTTACTAGTTGTTTAACATGCATGAGATTTAAATCTAAATTACAATATCCTATTGATAACAAAAATGTGGTATTTATGAGTTGCTACTTGGATTGTCACTGGATTCAAGATGACACTCTCCCATTCGTCGTTAACTACTTACTTTTTTAACAACTCATTGATTTTTATACAGTATACATTTATAGAAAATAATATAACATCACTTTTAGGAACATTCATAGCAACATGCATAATCAGTTCTCATCATTAACTTATTTGCAGTATTTAATCTCGTTTTTAATCATTTAAATTTTTAACTCATAACGATGTTGACCATCACGTTATTAAGTAACAATTTTTTATTTCTAAATCTTAAAATTTATACGAAATCTAGCTTAAGTCGCTTAACTATCAAAAAGAAATTAATCCATATACATGCGAATTATTAAGTTTTCTCTATATTAAAAAAGAAATCAACTAAGAAAAATAAAACACTAATTCTTTGTGGGAAAGGGAAGTCCAAGATTTCATTGGACGTAATTTTAACAAAATGAAAAGGGTATTCAGAGGAATGAAAAAGATTGGGCACAGGAAGACGTGGCGGGAAAAGGAGTCCTCTGATGCCTTGCTACATGAATGCAATGCCGCCACGTTCGATAAGATGACCACTCAAAAGAATTTTAAAAAAGAGATTTTTAATAATAATTCTGACAAAAGCTGGCGTAGGCTTATCTCATCGATATGCTTCGAGCATTCTGGCAAATAATTGAATGCCACTTCACTCGACAAAATTATTGGCGATCTATTTGCTCCTAAATGACTAGAATATTATATGAGGCAAAGTACATGTATGTCTATTAGGTTTTAAGATTTTAAGATAGGATTATTTGTTTGGTATATATGTGAAATTGGTTGATAGCGAGATTTGTAAATTTAAAATTTTAATAAATAATGTAATAATTTTTAAAAAAAATATATATATTACATACATTTTTAAGATCACAGTGAAAATAAAAGAGTAAGGATATAATCGAAATGTAAATTTCTTAAATATTCTCGTAATCTGATATACCTTAATTTTAAAATGTTTGAATTTATCTCAAATAGAGATGATATCAATTATTTCTCTTAATAACAAATAAGAGAATTTTCTAATAGTTTTAATACTTACGCAATCTAGATTACATCATAAAAAACGTGCCCAATGAATTATTATCAATAAAATATTTTATTACATTTTGTAACAATTAATTAAATCCTTGAAAGTTTTATTATCTGTCAGTGAATTAAATATGTTCATCAAATGCTCTTCTTTTCCACCTCACACATATTTCAAGACTTCCACACAGTCATTTTCCCCAAAAAAAATCTACTACTATTACCGTCTGAAATTAGAATTTTTGAAAAATAATAACACTTTAGTTCTGGAATTCGTGTCTGGAAGGTAGAAAAAACAGCAATAATCAACGCATGTCTGCGCTAACGAGTGTCTTAATGTTTCATAGGCCAAATATTTATTTTGTAACATTTTGAAGATTAGTTTTTTAAATTGTGATAAATAATAGTCCAAATATTAATTGCCAAATAGGCCAAATATTAAATTTTCACAAAACTATATCCATTTCAGATGACTCTTGACTTCCCCGCCCTCATTCTTTTAAGGTTATTTCAATTAGTTCAACTGGTTATTTCTTCGTGAAGGATCTTACTCTTCATTCGGGCAAAATGTGGAACTCATGACTTGTTTTTGAACTATTTTCCTACGATCATAGCAATCTGATTTTGCAGCTTCCAATTAGTAAATATGAAAGGGAGGATCGGATTTCTTGGTTTTATACCATATCGGGGGATTTTACTGTCAAATCTATGTATCATTTGGCAAGGAAGCTAGTTACTAAAGGGCTGCTTGGATCCAAGGATTAGGGGGAAGTTAGTCATAGGCAACCTTCGTCCTCTCTTTGGTGTAATATTTGGAAGCTCGATGTTCCTCCAAAGCTTCGTTCTTTCATTTGAAAACTTCTGAATAACTATGTGGTTGTTAAGGAGAATCTTATTCGTAGAGGTATGATTATTCTTCCCGATTGTCCTACTTGTTTTAAAGAGATGGAAAGTTGTGTCCATCTATTTTTTCATTGTCCGCTCTCCCAAGTTTTTTGGTTTGCCTCTCCCATTAATTTAATCTCCAACAAAATTCTAGGGGTAACCTTTTTTATTATTGAAGGTGGATTACAGATTATGCTTTGAAGTTCAATCATGTGGATTAGATTCAATGGATTGTGTTTGGATTATAGGGTTTGTGGAAAAACATAAATAGGATGACTTTCAACAAATTTCTCTTCATCCTGAAGAACTCTTATTAAAGGTTCATAAACAGGTTGAAGAATATTGTGAGTTCCGAAGCCCTGATTCTTCTTCGGCTTCAATTCAGTCATCTCCTACCTCTCTTGTCCTTGACCAAAACGTTGATTCATGGAAGCTTTATTCAGATGTTGCGTGGTGGGAGGATTCGGTAAGGGAGGAACATGATGGATTTTATTTAATCCAAACGGTGAGGCTATAACTGCTGGTTATAAAGGTTTGGAGTATGTGCTTCAGCTATTATGGCTAAAGCTCTTGCCTTATTATGAGCATTGGAGACAACTAAGCTATGGTGTAGCGGACCAATTTCTATTTTCTCTGATGCTTTGTGCCTCATCAACATGATCAATGACCTTAATGCTTCGGATTCTCATATTAAATCTTTAGTTTTTTATATCCAGTATTGTAAATCTAGTTTTTCATCAATTTCGTTTCATTTTCTTAGTCGATCTAGTAATAGTTTAGCCCAGCGTCTTGCTAATTTGGGGTTTAGATTATCATTTCCAGTTATTTCATCTAGACATTTTCATTCTGAAATAGCAGCCCTATTAGATTCCCCTTAGCTGTTTGTCTTGGGGGTCCTTTAATTGTTTCTTGTACTCTGTTTTACTTTTTTAATGATAATTTTAATTTTTGACAAAAAAAATTAAATTGTGAGACAAAAAAAATATTCTAATTCATTACAATTTAAACCTCATTTGCTTGCAAAGTAAAATACATACATTTTGCCATGCATTAAATTTTACAATGCTTACGTTTACTTGCTATGATATGAGATTTCTAGTCACCCTACACTTAAATTTTAGAGTAAAATGTTATATACCCGTTCCATGCGCGGGCTACACTATATTAGATTGATATATTGTCTAGTCTAAAATATTAATTTTATAATAATATTAATTTATTTAATTTAGTTTTTAAAGTATCCTTATTCAATGGCCTATAAACTACAATTTTTTTTCAAAAATAGTTTTTCATTGGCGCATGTAAAGAAATGAAAAAAATAAACAACATGTCTACTGTTTAGCGCTTTCCTTTTTAAGTCACATGTTTTTTTTTTTTTGTGTCAACAGAGAAGAATTGCCATTAACCATTAGAAAGTCATACAAAAGAAACATCAAGATTCAAAGCAATAATACAATCAGTAGAGAAAGGAATAAATTGCACTAGATCTTGATCTCTGTTAAGTCCCGATTTTGCCCAAAAATCTGCAAGCACTTTTGAATCTGAAAAAACATTAATCATCTCAATTGGTAAATGGCTAATTTCCTCCAAACCCCATGGAAGAGCAAGAGCTTCAGCCATTAAAGGATCCCCACATGAGTCCAAGCTTTAGAACCAAACCCTTGAATGTGACCACCAGGATCCCAAAGGACCCAGACCAAACCTGCCTGACCACTATCTTCCCTTCAAGCACCATCTGAATAAAGAGACCAGCAATTCTTGATAGTCAAAGGTGGAACTAGTGCCAGCAACTCACCTGAAAAACTGCATCAAGAGGTCTAATAATTCATCCTTCAAAACAGCGTTAATTTCTATTTTTCCATATCCTCGATAACCCAAAAACCAACCAATTAATCAAATATTCATAATGATCCAGATTAGAAGCATACTCACGGATATATTCAATAATTCCAGACTATTTATCAATGAAAGAATCAGTGTTACCGAAAAGAAAGGGGACTTCTAGCAAACCAGAATTTTGCTGCAAAAGGACACTTAGAATCCTTTAACGTAGGAGAGATTTTGAGACTCCAAACTTTTTTTCAAATCTTCACTCTGTCATCACTATCACTCCCAATCTCAACATTAGAATTTTGAAGGAACCCATGTCTGGCCATGAAAGTAGCAGAACCATATCCTGTTTTAACAGAGTACACTCCATTTCTCCCATAATGCCATCCCATTATGGCAGAACACTTCTTGAATCCTTGTGGAATCCCACATATAAATTTGAATGTGTAAAAGATAAATCTGATTGGTCCAAAGATAACTTTCATATCGATATACTTCTAAGACTAATTATGCAATAATAGTGGCAGAACCTGCTCAAACAAAAAAAATGTCAGTATTAGTCAAACAAAGACGACAATAAAAACATATAAATTTGAAAGTGTGAAAGATATAAATTATGAAAAATAAAAAATGTAAACGAAAATATAGAGAGGAAAAATATATAACATCTTTTTTAAGCTTTTGTTTTTTTATGTAAACTTTAAGATATTTTTCAAAATCACATTAATTCCATTTTTTATGTGAGAATTTGTAAGGATTCCAGTTTTATTTTTGTTTTTATGGTTGTTGAATGTTGGTTTAATAACTTTTATCTTTAGAGAATAGAGAATAAGAAACAATAGGAAGAAGGTGAAGAGGATGATTGCTTATGAGGTTATATTAGTTAGCTCATTAAATTTTTATTAATTGGATGTTGATGGCTTTTCATATGACATTTGTAACTATTTGAAAATAAGCATTTATTATTTACTTGGAATTTTAGCGAAAATATTGTTAAAAGAACAAACTTATTTAGAAAATTCTAAAATTATAGGGAGAAATAATCAACTTACTCCATTAGACTTAGTAAAGTTTTCTTAAACAAAATGAGTCTATTTTAAATCATCTTTTTAATGTATATAGTGTATCTATAGGATATTATCGAAATTTAAAAAGACATTAAGTTATATTATCAATAAAAAGAGAATATAAAAAGACATTAAGTTATATTTAAAATATTAAACATAGCCGTTCCAGTTAAATCTAGACAAAAATATTCAAATATTTTCATACACTCACCAACAAAAGATAAAAATATAGATTGATATAATATTTATTTTGGGGGAAGTGGAAAAATCTCATCTAATTTTTTTTGTCAAAGTTATCCATTTTAACAAACACTTCTAATGACTAATTATGTTAGTAGTTTATTACTTTAATTGTTTTAGTATCCATATATAATATTGAGTAAATATTATTTAATTAATTTATATATATCATAGAGTTGGATATACACATTATACAATTTTAAGTGTTCATAATCAATTTTATATATTTATATAAATTATGAGAGGCAACAGTGACACATGAATTTCTCTTTTGGAAAAAGAAAACATATTCATTATAAGCTTCTATGTTTTTACTGTCCATTTTCATACACTTAATAGAGAAATATAGAAGGACAACAATTATGAACAATATTGACAATAGTAGAGTAATCCAATAATGTCTGAACATGTCAGGTAAGCGTTGTCCTTCCAATATTGCATGACTCATTGGAATAATTCGAAGTAAATTATGACTGGTAGGAATTTGTCGGTTTATTCTTCTTATTATTTAATCCTTTCATTATGTGCATGAGTAGCCCAATCTACTACTAAATTTGATCTCTCTTGTATATAATGTACGTCTCCAAGAAAACATATTATTGACTGAGGAATTAAATAAAATAATAACCAAACAACATAGAAACTGAAAAAGTTCTTTACGATTAGTCTTTTGATTATTCAATAATATATATAATTAGTGGGTAATTAATAATAATTATATTATTATGTTGTGTAGGGCTGCACAAGCACATCCCCCACACCCAAAATCACTACAAAGATTTGCTGTTTTCCTTTTGTTTTTTTTAATCAGGGTTGGCTTAATGGTATAGAACATTGGAAAAACATGATTAATTCTCAAAGCCTTTTTCCTTGAAGCTTCTGCAGATCATCCCCTCCCCACTCAATCATTCGAAAGAAAGTCTAAAAAGAGAGAATGGATGTGTTAGATACTTAGATGCAATCATGTTCTTCCTGGACAAAATAAAGGTCCACCATGGCTGCCTTTTTTGGTTTTTTATACTCTTTTCCTTTGCTAAAAACTTTTCTATTAGATTGATATTTTTTACTCGTTATGTCTGACTTTTATCCAAAAGTTATATTGGGTGAACTTTTTTGCCCCACCCATTGCACCAAAACTATGACAAAATTATGTTTTGTGTTTGTGGTAGGAAAAGTTTAGAGTAAAAGTATATTTATACTTCCTACATACTTTTCAACTAATCTCAATTTATTCCTTAATTTTAATTTTCAACTTAATCAGTTAACACAATTTTACAGACATGTAGAAGTTGTCACTAATATATCTCATTTTTATAAGTTATGTGTAAGTTAATTTATGCAGGTACAATCATGGGTGAGCCTGGTAATTCACTAATTTAGTCATTTTATTAATAAAGTATCATACAAAATAGGAAAGAAATAGGGGGCAAGCCCCCCTTCTTGTGCATGTAACCTCTCCACAGGGTACAATGTCACCTTGCATATAACTTTTTCTATAGAAATGATGGTTGTTTGTATAAAATTTGACAAAATGTATTACGTCAAATTTTAACAAAAGGTATAAGGACCAAATTTTGAAAGAAAAAATTAAACTATAGTGATCAAATTAAACTGAGTATAAAGTTTACTACATGCATGTTTGAAAATAAAAAATGTATATCGTGATATCATTATATCTCTACAAATTGTCACCAAAATTGAAATTATTTTATCAATGATTAATTTATATGAAAGAGTACATTCTAATGACAAAAAAAAGTACATACATAATTTATTAAAAAATTTCTGGTTATCGACAGAATCAGAGTTAGGCCACCTCATTCCAGGGCAGCCTGATGCTTAATTGCAAGTAACATTTTAGAAGTAAGATCTACAAGCAGTTTCCTGGGAAAATTGTCTGATATTATGATTGAAATAATTGAAGAGCGAAATGGGTTCAAGATTTGTTGTCAAAAATTATAAAGGGAACAGTGAAACAAAGCACTGTTGGCTAAGCAAATGGAATACCTCAACAACCGGCAAAGACAGTACACTGTACACCTAATATTTATAGTTTTAATTATACATGTAATAGATTTACAGACTTCAATCGCCCAAAAGACAATCCCATGGCATATATGGATCTAAAAAACTATCAATAGATTCTCATTCTTTATTTTAATAAACAATAATTTCAACCCACGAACATAATCATATGCATTTGATCTCTTTGAACCATTTCACATGTTGCTTGCTACAAAGTTGGCTTTTGAATCTTTGATCATTGCCTTGAAACTTCCTTCCCAATTGCCTTGATCTACTTCCTCTCTCTAATTACAGTATATAGTTGTACATATTATATATGTATTAATGTATTAGATAAACAAAAAACCAATTTTCTGTCCTTCATGTATTTATTTATACATTCATTGTTTTTGGTACAAAAGTACCACCTCAAGAAAAATAATAATAAAATATAAGATTATAGGGTACAATTAAGGATGATATTTTTTCAAAAATTACGGGGTCAAAGCATAATTTTTGCTGATTTAATAATTTTATTAGTAATATATAAATAAAAATATAAAAGCAAAGGGGGCAATCACCCCTTTCTCATTAATGTCTCCTTGCCCTGGGTTGAGTTATTGTACTAATTTATAATCTTTCTTGAGTATATTTTAATTCACATTATCTAGATCATTAACTATATTTAAATTTTAATGGATGAAATTTAAAAAGAATTCAAGTTTGAATAATAATTTTCAGTCTGAATTACAAATTAAAAAACAATAATACCAATCGTCACAGGGATGTTGGGTAGATATTAATTGTGCTTCCAAACTAATTCAAAGCATGCATTCAGTGGATATAGTGCCTCAACATTTGTCCTTTTGTTTTAAATTCATTATCTCTACCAACATATTTGTTATTCCATATATAATTTCCGTTTCCAGAATTAAACAAATATGAAACCTTTAAATAAAATTAAAAATTCAGTATTGATTTGAGTACAATCGTCACTGTTCTTTAAATAATATTATAACAGATGGGGTCTTTTTTGCTTATAATTTTTTTATTGTATATAATCGTGGGTATCCGGGCTTCACCCGACCATTCTCATGCGCCTGACCTAAAGACCTCCCAATATCCTTAAGAAATTGAGGCTAGGGGTATCAAACCTGAGACGTCCGCCTAATCCACGCATTCCGGCTTTTGCCCTTACACGTTCCAGCTTATAAAATTTTCATTAGACTTCAATCTTTGGTACTAATTCTCCATTCCACAAAGAGATGGAAAAATTAAAATGAGAATTTTAATTAATTACAACTTGAGAAATTTCTTCACTGTAATTAAGGTACAACAAAATAATTATCAGCAGACTTCAAGTGATCGGTTAATTGATCAAGCAAGGCGTATGCACGGCTTGATTCACGTCGTTTGTCATCAACGGTGAACTCATACAGACAGCCATCTATTTCAATGAAACTAATACCTCTACATTTTGAAATCCCATGTTCATTCATTAACTTACGAATTTTTTTCACATCTTCCCATCTTCTTGCTTCACAAAATATGTTCGATAAAAGCACGTAAATCCCCGAATTAAGCGGCTGATTCAGCTCTAATAGCTGTTTAAGTATCATCTTCCCAATTTCTAAACGGCCATAGGTTCTACAAGCACTAAGCAATGCACCCCAGACAACAAGATCAGGCTTCATTGGCATTGTTCCTATTAACCTAATCGCTTCCTCTAATAGTCCCCTTCGCCCGAGAAGATCGACCATACAAGCATAGTGTTCAATTTCGGGTAAGATACTGTAAATTGAGGTCATTCTTTCGAAATGATACAATCCCATGTCGAGAATACCGTTGTGTGTACAGGCAGAGAGCAATCCGGTGAAGGTGATCTCATCTGGCCATATACCGTCTGTTAACATCATATTGAATAATTTGATTGCTTCCATTCCACAACCATGTAATGCCAATGCTGAGATAATAACGTTCCATGACACTAGATTATTCCTGTCGGGCGAGTCGAAAAAGAGGTCTGTTGCAGTTCCAAGGGCACCGCATTTTGCGTACATGTATATGAGGGAGTTAGAAAGAGTGGAACTAACTAACATGTTGTTGTTCAATATGTAAGCATGGGCTTTCTCTCCTATGACTAGATGGCCGACTTGACTACACGCTGAAAGAACGGTAGCAAGGGTGGTCTCATCGGGCACGACAAACGAATCACACATCTTGTTAAAGAGAAGCAACGCTTCATTGCAGCGCCCTTCGTCGACATAGCAGGAAATTATTGAATTCCATGAAACCACGTTCTTCTGTGGCATTTCATCAAAAATTTCTCGAGCGAAACCAAGAAGCCCGTGTTTGGAATATGCAGTAACCATTATAGTCCTTGAAACGATATTTTTGTCAAGCATTCGATTGAAAATCGTTTCAGCGCAATGCAAATTTCCGCACTTGGCATACACATCTAGAAGTGCGTTTCTCACAATTTGATCAATTTCAATCCCAGTAATCTCAATATACTCATGCAAACATCTTCCCAGTTTTAAACTACAACTTTTTGAACAAACAGAAAGTAGATGAACCAATGTGAACTCATCAGGCTTCAATTCTAACTCTCTCATCTTATGAAACAGCGAAAAGGCTTCCCTGCAGAACCCCAATCTACAATACCCACCAATCATCAAGTTCCACGAAACCAGAGTTCTTTCGGGCATTTCATCGAACATGTGGAGAGCACATTGAATCAACCCACAAACGGCATAAACATTAATGAGAGCATTCTGCACACAAATTTGTGAGCCAATTCCAAGCTTAATAGCTTGCCCATGAACAACAGCAGCCTCCCAATAGGCAACTAAACAAGCACAAGCTTTTAAAACGAAAGGCAGAGTAAATTCGTTGGGCGAAAAACCTGAACTAACCATCTTGAAGTATAGTGAAATGGCTTCTATCGGGTTGTCACTATTCGAGTGTCCCCTAATCAAACTATTGTACATAAACTTATTTGGTTGAGGAACATGATCAAACACATGGTGTGCATATTGAAGGTCCCCTGACAAAGCAACAGCGCAGAAAGAAATCAACTTTCCAAGAGTAAGGATTTCGTCGGAGAGTCCGTGAAGGATGATTTGGGAATGAAGAAGCTTGAGCTCTCGCATTGAGGAGCATTTTTCTAAGAGATGATGGAGTGTCTGGTGAATAGAAGTCTTGAATACTTTGTGGGACAAAGTGATGGTTTTAGCGGAAAGATTGGTGGGTAGAGAATGGGTATGAAAGAAGCAGTGCTTAAGAAGGGAACAGACGGTCGAATGCTTGATAGAAAAGGACATGAGACCATGACAAATTAGGCATTTGGTTTGAAGGGAATGGCTAATATATTGAGTTTTGGGCTTTAAACAGAAATATACAATTTTAATTATATTAATATAAAAACGAATAATTAATTTCATATAAATAAAAATAGTCAGTGTTAATGAATACACAAAAATAAATAAGATTCTATCTAATTTACCTTTAATTAATATATAATATAATAGTAAACAAACAATAAGATTTTCCATTCTCTCTTTCCTCCTCCGGATTTTCCTTTTCAATTTCACATCTCTCCCTCTCTCTCCTTCTCTCCCACCTATATATATAAGTGTATTTGTATAGATATAATATATATTATATACGTATGTATACATCTACAATATTTAGATATATTATTAATTATATAGATATATAATATATACTAATTATATAGATATATATTCATAAAAAATTATATACACATATACATGTAAAAATTGTATAATATATATTCTATATTATGTATGTCTATATATATAATATATATTTTATATGTATATATACATAAAAAAAATTATATAATACATATTCATGGAAATACAATATATACACAATCAGATTCATGGAGTAAATAATCAAATATTACAGAGAAATAATCAAGCATAAAAATAACCAACCACTTGGATAGAGAGTGAGATTAAATAAAAGTAATTATTCAAGTAAGCAATTAAGCAACAATAAAAGTAATAACTAGCCATAAAAACGGTGAAGAACAATAAAAGAACAATAATTTTGCAGATTAATTAAGCAAATAGTATATACACCCTACCAGATTGACTCCGATACAAAAAAAGATGAAAAGTCTACCTAGTAGGAGGTTGTAGAAGTCATAGTAAATTATCAATCAAAATATAGTATGAAATTTTTAATCATAAGAATAATTTAGTTATTTTTTACCTATGAGTAGATTATTTAGAAATAATTCTTCTTATAGCAATAGGTCTACAATGAATACAATACCTGACATAATCAACGAAGCACATTTTGAATACCTAGTAGAAGATCAAGTAGATCATAGGGTATGGATTTTTTTCAAAAATCCCTAACAAAAAATTTATAAATCAACATGGTTTGCAAGCCAGCATCATGTCAAAACAATTAAAAAATATATGCTCTTGGGAAAGAGCATGAAACTTGTCAATTACTTTTCCTCAATGCAATAAAACATCACATTGAAGAATGATATAATTTCCTTCGCTTTGGTTTAGTCCAGATTTGAGTTAAACCACTCACAAGGAGAGGCATAAATCCTTCTGTCTTGTTAGCCTTGCGAGATGCAAGATTTACGAATTTCAATGATCGTATTTTAAGATTAATTGAATCTTCACTTTGTAATGTTCCAATCCATTTCGATTGTTTCTTAGATTTATCTGTTAGTTTAACAGACTCTCACATTCTAAAATCTCTAACTTTGAATATTAAAACTAGTGGTTACCAAATCCTTGAAAGTACCCAACCCTTAGCTTTAATTTTTAGAATACATTACAAAGTCACAAAAACCAATAAGAATTTCTAAGCCACCAATAGAAGTCTAAAAAATCAAACCATGTTGATTCAATCTAGTCAAACTAATGTCAATATTAGAGTCCCTAAAATAATCAGACGAAGAGTCGATTTAGTAGGAGGTTGTAGAAGTCATAACAGATTATCAATCAAATACAGTATGAATGGTGAAGAAATAATCATTCTGTAGAAATTGAATCTTAAGGTGTATTCTACAAACGAAATTGCAGACATTCTCAATAAGAATATTATTAGAAGGAACAAGTCTCTTTGGTCCCGCTCGACTTTTTGTGTCCAGAAGGCCAACGAAATTGAATGAGGATCCTCATTTAGTAATTAATTATAAACCCCTTAATAACGTTAATATATATATATATATATTGTATTTACATGAATATGTATATATAATTATTATATAGATATATAATACACTAAAATGGAGAGATATGGAGAGATAGATAAAAATGATAAAAATGGACTAAATTTAATAAATATTAATAAATCTAATGAGAGAGAGAGAGTTATGTATTAATTAAGGAGAAAGATAGTTAAAAATGGTATATTAGTAAATCATTAAATAGAAATATCATTAAATTTAAATCAATTTGTTTTAATTATATATTTTCAAAAAACGTTATATTTGATGTTTTTTAAAATTTGTGACAAAATTTTATTTAAAATATAAAATTTGTATAAATTTCTGTTGAATTTTTTTTAGATAAAAGAACCTTCTGAAAATTCATTAAAAAAAACCTAAATTTTTTTTTCAGATTTAAGGTCTTTTTAGATGTAAAAAGTTTGTCTTATCCCTCTCTTTAGTGAGCGTTCAATGCTTCCCACTATCTCTCTCCAATTTATTTTTTCCAACGTCATTTCACCATCAGTTCATGTTCCCTTCTTTTCCTCTTTCTTCCATTTTCATTTTCAAGAGAGCCATTTCCTTATTCATCATTTCTCTTTCATTAAACTTCATCCATCAACCTTACATTTTATAAACTCAAACATCCATTTTGCATCCCCTGTCGACAAGCCCGAATTTCTTCATCACTTCTTTTAGTGCACGGTAAGGTATGTATTTTCTACTTCTACTCTTTCATAAGTTTCTTGTAAATTAGAGTTATGAAAAGTAGTTGAAGAATGGCAAATTTGTTCAACTTTGAATGTGTTATAAGGGTTTAAACTTGATCTTGCATGTAGTTTAAGTTTGAAGCATATTAACTACAAGTATTAGATAGGCTATATGGAGCTTGAATTTTTGTTGAACTTGTGTATATTGAAGTGGTCTTTGAAATTTCTTGAGTGTCGTTACAAAGTTCAACAAAAATGTCAATGTCCATACCAAAATTAATACACATGGAATGTTTTGTATGAATTGTATTATATATTATTATGCATACTCTTGTGTACTGCACATGTAATATGTTCGATATTCGTATTTGGGTAGTTTATGATGGAGAATGAGTTCAAGAAAGTACTACATATTTTTTCAATGGCAAGGAAAGCATATCATCGTGGGTTTCACGAGATTTTACATATGATGAGTTATGTAGAAAGTTACATACTACATTAAACTTTGATCCACGAGAGAAGAAAATCATTATGAAATTTTCATATAAATCACATGTGTCAACCCCTCCCTCAACCATCCGTAATGACGACAATGTTAATTTTTTCATACATGAGAATAATCATGATGCTTGCTTAAGAACACCTTTATGCATTACAATCGAGCCACGTGAAGGATGAAATGATTGTTGTGTTCCTCCTTCAAGATCCACTCCTAGCCCCATTTTTCCATGTGCCTCAATCGAAAGACACTCATATTCGTGAACCTGCTTCATCCATCATATTCTTCATTCCACCTCTACATATGTTCCTGAAACTTATCAATCATTCATAAGACAGTATGAGCAGTATGAACATATGTACAATGACCTTCACACACCAATGCATACAAGTGAGTTTCGTAACTATGAGCCTGCAGATGATTGTGGTGTAGATATGCATCCAGATGATATAACAAGTGTTGGTGTTCCTACAGCTTTGACAGTAAATTCTGTTGATACATCATTTGACGAACATGTCGCCAACTTCACAATGAATGACATTGGAGAAGAAGACTTTATGTTTATTATGAAGCTTTCTGGCAATTGTATATTCATTTTGTAAGTACTAGAACATGGCAGATAGATACAATGCGGATAGTAAGAATGATCGTGCATAAATGTCTATGTATATGCCAGAGTTTATGTTTATTATGAAGTGGTTTATGTTTGTCTTAGCTTATAAGCACCTATATTTGTCTGACCAAGTAGATTTTAACTTAGAACTTTATACAGCTTTTTATAATCTACTTGCTTGGAACAAGTAAATTTTGACTTCAAACTTTTTAATTGTACAGAATAGTATAATCTATTTGTTCTGAGCAAGTAGATTTTTATAATCTACTTGCTTAGAACAAGTAGATTTTGATTTCGAACTTTTTAATTGTACATAATCATATAATCTATTTGCTTAGAACAAGTAGATTTTGACTTGAAATGTTTTGAATTATACAATTTTTTATAATCTACTTGCTTAGAGCAAGTAGATTTTGACTTCAAACTTTTTAATTATATATAATCGCATAATCTACTTGCTCCGAACAAGTAGATTTTAACTTCAAACTTTTTAATTGTACAAAATCACATAATCTACTTGCTCTGAGCAAATATCTCATATTGTCAAATTGTACACAAAATACTACTCCAAGTAGCTCGTAATGTCAATTATACATAAAAAGTACTACTCCAAATAGCTCATAATGTCAATTATACACAAGAAGTACTACTCTAAGTATCTTATATTGTAAATTATACACAAAAAGTACTACTCTAAGTATCTCATATTGTCAATTACAATCATTCTTAATACACTTCAACTATCAATTCTTTTTTAACAAATAAATAAGTCTATAGCAATCATCCTACGGAAAAACTCCATTTTATTTCTGGGTACATAGCGATAAATCGAGTCCTCTCAAACGGAACTCAAGAAACTTGAGAGTGAATATCCCACAATCAGACATGTTAGATGAGAAATAACCTCGTGAGCTACACTCGTAACAGCCAGCATAATTTATCAGATATCAGATAAGAAAGTAGGCAATTAGCATCATTTAGCATATAAGAACGTAGGCAACTAGCATCCTTTCCAATCACTTGTTCAAAATCTTCTTTCTTTCTCGGTTGAAATAGGTATCGCGCATTCTTGTGGAAGAAGAGTCATCATCCGTTTTCAAGTGTGGGATAAACCAAAATCGAAGGCCAGTAATTATGCTAAACTCTTTCTTCGAGAAACGAGTTACCTTCCCCGAAATGGAGAACCGCATCTCCGTAGTATCTTCTGCCTCTTCAATATTTCATCGGATGCTTCACTTTATTCACCAAAAAATGGTGGCATAAAGGCGCTGAAAATTTAAACTCACCCCTTTTCAAGAAATACCCAAAACAACATGTAGAGAACATGTGACGTTGTTGCTCCTTTAACTTTTCTTTAATGTTCTCTAATGCTTTTAAGGATGAGAGGTTGTTAACTTTAGCACGCCCAATTTTGGTAGAGTCCACTACCGGTATGAGTTTGGGAGGCATTTTCTACAAGTGAATAAATCAATAGTTAGTTCTTTTACTAGAACGTGCAAAGTAAGAAGTGAATTGTGCATTAAGAAAGCATAAAATCATCAAACACTGCTTTTCTGAAATAGTCATCAAACACTACGAAGACATTCATGAAAGATCCACACAAATGAAGCAGGTATAGTTTTAACCATTTAGCTGGACTCCAATGAACCAAACAAAAGATTGCCCAAGCCTAGTACCTAACTAGATAAATAAAGAAAACAAAATGAAAATGTTGAAACTTATAATTGATACTTATGGCTACAGGTCAATAAACTTTCTTTGCTACATTATGGATACTCTCCACCACAATCTTTTCTTCACCAAGAGGCTAGAGGAATTCAAGCTAAACCCAACATTATGGGTATAAGAAAATAGAGAATGCAAGAACCGAAAATATCTCCATTTTAATTGAATTACCTATTCGATGAGGCGATGCACAAGATGTAATTTTGAATAAGTACCTCCTTTCTAAACCTCTCTATTGTCCAGAACTAACATAAAAGCAAATAAAAGCAATAGATAAATTTACGAACAGAGAATAAAAATAAATTAATCAAAATGAACTTTTTTTCTTCTCTATGTATATATAAGCACTCTTCTCCTCATCCACTAAAAAGATATTCAGCCTTCTCCTCAGAAGTCTTGCTAACAGTATATGAATACACAAAGGCAAAAGCAAAAAACGGGGACAGTGAACATTACTTTCCCTAAGCAATCAAATTAATGCATCTAGTTTCTAAATTCGCAATGAATTTTCCTTTAGTCATAATACAGTCTCATTGTTCTACTTCATTTGGTCATAAACCAGTAAACAACCCAAAGGAAATCAATTAAAACGAGGAAGATAGATTGCACTACCAACCGAAAATCAACGAACCTTGGTGTAGACGATGAAGGACCCTGTAGTCGGAAAAAAGGCAGAGTTCAACGCGGTTAGGCCTGTCGCTAGTGATGGAGCTACAGTAATGGTGGAGAAGCCGAAGTAACGCGGTTAGGGCATTTATGGGCTTGGCAGTAGAGAGATTGCCTGTCGCGGTCGATGGAGCTACAATAATTGTGGAGAAGCCGAAGTAACGCGGTTAGGGCATTTATGGGCTTGGCAGTAGAGAGAGAGAGAGGAGAAGAAGAAGCTTATGAGAGAAGGAGAAAGGGCTGACAATGTAGAGAGAGTAGAAGAAGAAGCGTATGAGTAAGGAAGAGAAAGGCCTGGAAAAAAATAAATTAATTATAGTTGTAGGGTTTTAACTATCTGTATTCACGGGATTAATTTGAAAAATGATATGTAAAAATAAACATTTTTTATTAGAAACATTCTTCTAATAAATTTTCTGGAAATTTCTATACTAAATGAAATATACAGAATTGTTATCAATCAAATATTGTAAAGTCCTGATATCTATTACCGATCATAATTGGATCATAATAGAATTTCAATTTATACCGACACCATAATATCAGAATGAGGGAAGATTAGTTGTAAGATAGACTATTCCCATGTATTTTAGACCAAAATTCTGATTTTTAAAATCTCAGTCCATTTTTGCGAATTGCATTTTTAAATAGCCCATTCTTCCAAAAAATAACCATATGTATTTGAGCCACATACCCTTGAGCCCTTGGCCTTGGAGACTGAATCGTTACGAATTCGGTGCTTGAATTTGTTTTGCTATCATACAAAAACCAAAAACACATCTGTTTAGTCCACGCACTTCAAGTAAATCCCATATTACAAAAAATTTGCTAGTTTTAGTATTTTTACCTACATCATAACTAACCCAATATTTATGAGTGTTTCTTTATTGAACTGTTTCTTTGTTTATTTTCAAATGATTTATGACTTTTGACAAGAATTATCATATTACAGAAAATTATAGGAAAAAATAGCTCTTAAAAATAGTAATTATAAATATAACTCACTAACTAATATTATATAAGTGATGGAATACCAAAATTTGAAATTATCGATGTTATTTCTAAAAGTAACTAACTTAAAACCTTATAATGTTCATTATTGCATATAAAAAATACAAGAATTGTTGAAGCTGAAAATCTCAACAATTCTGATACTTGTCTCCCGTGATGATTATTGACACCAAGAACTTCCACGATGATGTCGAAGGCATTCTTCCCTCTAGCTGGAATTCCTCAAGACCTCGACCTATGTAGAACACAAACAAAGAATCCTAAGAGCGAGGGAACCAGAGATGGTTGCCTCACTTAAAGGCCTCCGATGCCTAAGTCAGTATTCTGACGTTATTTTGACATAATTTCCTTAGAGGAGAAAATGACATACCTCTTTCCTTTAAAGATGGGGGTATTTGTACTTGAAGTTTTTTGGAGGAAGTGTGTCGAGAAAGTCTCGGGAGCATGCTGAGAAAGCTTCCTGGGACACGGGGTATGTCCTTGATTAGACAAGAGGGAGGCGACATTTGACATTTGATTAGTCAGTATTCTACCGTGACGATTGGACCTACTGCCACTTGGTGCTCGGGTGTGTAGGAAGGTGTCATCTGGGATGTTACTTTTGATAGGTAATGATGGCATTGGTACTCGAGGCTAACTGAGCTTTCATCGTAGATTCCATGTGTTGTCTCGTATATGCTCAGGTCTGTGCAACCCTAGCTCCTTGGGGCTGACCAGCTGAGGTCGGTTCTTCCCCTTCGACACTTCCCCTTCTCCGTTGGCTCTCTATTGAGGTGCGGTAAGTTTTTCCTTGTCATTGGTGCTCGAGAAAACTCCCATAACAAGGGTCATTATTACATGTAAAATCTTAAAATGGGCTATACACTACAATTTCATAAGGCTTTATTTAGGGAACATTTTTGAAACATAAGTAAGAAAATGACCAAAAAAAGTTATATTTGCAAGAATGACCATTGTTTTTAACTATAAAATTTTTATAAAACTGTAAAAATTTTATATGTAAGTATACTATGGTATATTTTTATATACTATAGTATATTTTAATATCTTATAATATATCGTAGTATATTTTTAGTATACTTTTATATATCATTTGTGATAATTATATATCATGAATATGTTATCTTACAAATCACTAGCACCAAACATCTTGCCACACCCAAACACGTCTCCTCATTCTCTTCTTCACTTCCCTCTCGCTCGATTTTTAGAAATCCAGAAATCACTAGACCATAAATCAAACCAGAAATCCATAACACTAGAGTACACTAAACCAGAAAATCAAAGTAAATCCAACACAAAACCAGAAATCAGAAATCAACCAGCAGAGTAGGTCACGACAGGACCACAACGATGATAGAGCACGATGAAGAAAACTAGAGAATACGATGAGAGAACCATAAAATGACGAGAAGTAGAGTAATTCACGACCAAAGAGCCAAAATCATCGACGACGAGAACACAAGGGTGAGAAAACCAGAAAATCAGACGATAACCGACGAGACAAAAATCAGACTACGAGAAATCTCATACGACGAGTAACAAGCCAAATAAAGAACAACCAGACAAGAAAGAAGAAACCAGGAACCTAGCCGACGAGCACCATCGCGCACGACAAAGAAAAAGAGAGAGAGAGAGCACGAGAGAGAAGAAAGAGACAGAGATTGTTAAATTCGACCATATTTACAAATCTAAAAATTTTGCGTGAAATGCTAAAATTATTAAAAAATATAGCCTGTTTACTATAATTTTCCATTTCATAATGATTTGTCATGTATATATTGGAGTGGATGTGACATTTCAACTGTTGATGGGCCCAAAACTTTTTTACTCTAGCTTGGATCAAGGCCAACAGAAGCCGATGAGCCTTGTCAGACCATAGACCACCATGTGGTCGTGCCTGCCCCAGGTGATCGAGGTTGACCTTCAACCGAACTACCATCTGGACCCACATGGCGATTCGATCTCTAGCTTGTGTTAAAGTCACGACCTACATGATGGGTCATACCACAAGCCTAATGATTCAGCTTAAGTTGGAGACTTATCCTGATACTGAACCTAGCTCATGTAGGACTTTATACCAGATTGACTGTCTTTTGAAAGGAATAAACGTTTTTATGTTGAGTGACTCAATATCATTTTTGAAGGGAATATACATTTTTATGTTGAGTAGCTCAATATCATAATGTAAAGGGACTAGTTCACATTTATATAATTAATTAAAATTATTCTTATAAAATAAGGAGAAAATTATGAGATGTAAAGATAGAGATCAAAGTAATTGAGTGTTGTTTTTTATTAAGTCGTCACAATCTTTAATACAATGTTAACCTAGGTTAAGCCAGCTTTATACCTTTACAACCAACTTCCCACTAATGGAGGAAACTGGGAAATTAAGAAGATGGAGATGATGGAGAATAGGGCTAAAGGATATTTTGACTCAGTCTTTAATAAGTTATTTAAGAGTGAATCTCGGTTGTTGATACATCATGTTGAGATCTTGTTCATCTTTATCTACTCATGGGCATGTGTCTTGTTGTTCTCCCATCGAGTCTTGAGTGTCAACCTATCAATTCCTATACATGCATGTTTATATTTTTTTTGTTTGTGGTCGTTCCCTTACATATGGTGCATGCTTTATTTTTTTTATACACATTTTTTTAATAGTGGGCTTGACTTCAAAAATATTAAAATGCAAGGAAACATGACACTCACAAGAAAGAATCTTCCTCTCACTTCTTACTGCCTAGATCACCCACTTCACTAATGTTTGTAGGATTCTTCTCTTCCCGAACACTAGTCCCTAAATGTCGATCAGTGAATTTGGACTACATCAACAATAGTTTCATTGTTTATCAATTACGATATGGAGAATGTAAATCATTAATACTCCTCAAGGAAAAAAAAACATAATTTCATGCCGAGTTCATAATATTTTTAACAAAAAGACTTCATTTTTCTCTTCCTTCAAAATATAAATAAAGTATTACATTTTGATATACATGATTGCAAGTCATCGAGATGACTATTTTCCATTCAGTATTTGGAATAATGAAAAATCTTCTACCACAATGTGTAATACCATAGAGTCACTATATTTAAGGTGGTTTGTGAGTGTTTTTTATTGAAAGCACTGTCATGCATGAGAAAATACTATTTCAACATAATATTTTAGTATAACATGTCTTTTGGTAGTTCGAAATACTTCTCCAACAAACACAAGTTTAATAATAAAGTACTTAAAAGGAACCTATGAAGGTCTGGTTATCAAGCCTTTATCCTCTATCAACATTCTAGCCTATACTGATGCGGATTGTGCAGGAGATGTTGATGATAGAAAGTCCATAGGTGCCTATCTCATTTATCTTGGCAGCAATCTCATGTCATGATCCTCAAAGAAGCAATAAATTATGTCTAGATCTAGTACTAAATATGAGTATAGATCTATGACAAACATAGTAGCAGAGATTCAGTGGTTCAACAACATTCTTGGTGAGCTAAAGTTAAAGTCTACTCAGGTTCCTATAATTTGGTGTGATAATCAAAGTACTATTGCCCTAGCAGTCAATCATGTGTTCCATGCAAGATCAAAGCATATTGAGTTTGATGTACATTATATCAGAGACAAAGTATAGCAAAAACTCATTGAAATCAGGTTTGTTTCCTCCCGTGAGCAAGTAGCAGATATGTTAACAAAAGCTATCTCAACTGCTAGATTTCCTCATCTTAAAGGCAAACTGAAAGTGGCTCTCTCCCCCTTCAGCTTGGGGGGGGGGGATGATAAGGTAATTAACAAAGTCAGTAAAGCTCAATCACATGAAGATCAAAAGGTGATCAAGTATGCTATTGTGATCTACTTCTCACTGATCTATTGCAACTCATCTACACCAACTCGAGTTAGTTTGTTACTATCTTAAGTGTCAGTGTAACCCTAGCTGCAATTAGCCTTACCTTAGTTATATCCTTGTTGTATCTTCTCTAGCATATCATTGGTTGATCAGTTAAGTAATTAGTTGTTAAACTATTAGTTTAACAACTAATAATTTTCTTGTTCGAATGAGTTCGTAGTTGGTTAGCTTAGTTCAAGTTTTCCCTCTATCTTTACCTTCAATATAAATACAATATCTTCCTACCTTCTCGAGTAATGAAGGATAAGAAATTCATAAGATTTTCTTCATTCTTTACATGATATTAGAGCTTATAAAAGACCCACGTCCATGGAAGCCAACACCAACGAGAATAACACAGTGAATACATCAAGTAATTCAGGAAACTTGTAGAGTGTATTTTCAAATACACTAAACAGCTCACTCTCCGTGAAGCTAGATAGAACAAATTACGTTTTGAGGAAGTCACAAGTCTCACCAGCCATCATTGGGCATGGTTTAGAAGACATAGTGTTTGGGGAAGAAGAAACACCAGCAAAGAACCTAGCAAATGGTCAAAGAAATCTAGAATACACTGCCTAGATAAGGAAAGATCAGTTAATACTGAGTTGGCTGAGGTCTTCCATGACCGAATCTGTTCTAGAAATAGTTACAAAATATAACACTTCTTTTGAAGTTTGGAAGTCGTTGGAAATAAATTTTGCAGACCACTTAAAGGCAAGGACGATGCAGTTGAGGAGCTCTCTTCAATCTTACAAGAAAGATAATCTCTCGATAGTAGATTACTGTGAGAAGTTAAAGAAACTTGGAGACTGTTTAACAGCTGTAGGGTATGAAGTATGTGAACAAGAAATGGTCATGTACACTCTGAATGGTTTAGGCTCTGAGTTTGACTCAGTGGTTGTAAACATGACCTCAAGAACTAATGAGCTAGGAGTTGAAGAAGTCGAGTCACTTTTTTTATGTCATGAAAGAAAACTCGAGAAGTAGATTGTTGAGAATGAAAGATGAGCGCTAACATGGTGTCAAGTAATTTTGGAAGAAGGAACAACTTTGGTAATCAAAACAATACTGGCTTCAATGGGAGTTTCAGACAAAATCATAACAGAAATGGAGGAAATGGTGACAGATTCAATGGCAACCAAAGACAATTTCAAAACTTAAGAGGAAATTCTAACATAAGAGATGGAAGAGGGCTTAACAGACTTATTTGTCTGGTCTGTGCTAGGCTTGGACACTCAGCTTCGGTATATTACTTCAGATATGAAAAGAGCCAGAACCAAAAATCGAATCCACCTCAAAGACAGTTTGGAAACTCTCCAAATGAACCTGCAGCTTTTATAGCCTCACCATCAGGGTATATTGCCTCACTTGATTCAGTTTGGAATAATGTTTGGTATGTTGGTTCTACTGCAAAAAATCATGTTACTGCTGACATGAACAACCTAAGAGTATCTCCTAAGAATACAATGGTAATGAAATATTGGCAGTTGGTAATGGTAAGACACTTACCATTATTGACTTGGGCTCCTCACTTTTCCCTTCCAGGCTATATTCTTTGAAACTTGATACCATTCTTAGAGTACCAGACATTAAAAGAAACTTGATTAGCATATCAAAGTTAACTAACGACAATGATATTTTTGTTGAATTTCACTCATATGGTTGTTTTGTGAAGGACTTGAAGACTCGAGCACTGCTTTTGGAAGGGATCCTTAAAGATGGCTTTTACCTGTTGACATATCCAGGAGTTAGCAATCCCACTGCCTTGAATTAATTTATTAATTCAAAACACTCAAATCATGCTTCTGTTACTAATAGTCTAGTTTTAAATTATAAATCTTCTGTCTTACTTTGTCATTTTCTGTATTCTAAAGTAGATTCAGCTACATGCTTAGGGGTGTTCAAAACCGAACCAAAAATGGTTGGTTCAGTCGATTTTTTAGTTCTCTGTGGTTCGGGTTTGGTTCAGAAATGTTCACTTTTTTAACCGAACCGAAACATTAAATTCATATATTTTTTTTATTTTTTAGATAAAATTTCATATCGAACAAAACCAAACCGATACAAAACTTTGATTTTATATTTTTTTTCAATAGTATCATTTAAAAAAATTAAAAAATTAGTTTTTAATTAATAATACCGAACCAAACCTATGCCAAACCGAATGTTTCGGTTCGGTTCGATTTTAGTCCACAAACCGAACCGTGTTCACCCCTAACATGCTTGTCAAAACCTACTTCTTGTAATAATGTTTATTGTAATTCTGGTTTGATAGATAATACAAAAGATCAAGTTTCTAATTCTGAGTTGTACTCTTTTTTCTGATTAATCTTTGTTTAGTTCTCAAATTTCTATTCCAAGTAGTTCATTAATCAATGGAAAATATGATGCTTTTATTGCTGAATTTTTGAATGATAAGGATATATTGTTAGAATTATATTCATAAAGTAGGGTGTAATAACTATTTATGAGTATTCAGTTATTTCTCAGTCATTTTGTATTACTGAATTTAATGAATGAATGGAAGTTTTTCTATTAATTAAAGTGCTTTTATAATTTACTCAAGTCTTGGAACTATTGCCAACATATGAAGAGTAAAGACAGATGGGTCTTCCAAGCAAATAAATCTGAAATAGTTCAGAACGTTATTTACACTCTTATGATCGACTGGACAATCGAGTCTGATTATGACTATTATGTTGAACCAAATGATGTCAGTCTCGGGGCATGGGTGTGGAGACTCTAACGCTTGACCTAGATATGTTATGAAACATGTTGAATAGACCGGTAACAAATTAGCTCGGAGAAAAGTCATTTATCTAGATCCAAATTTAATCCACCTTAAGAGTATTTTTATAATTACCTTAATCATGAGGTGACTACGAAACTTGACTTAGTTAGTTACGATCTTTGATACGCCAAAGAAGTGAGTTCGAATTGTCGGACAATACCTCAACTGTTGGGATCGTGATTCAACTATGTTGGAGTTATATAATTCACATATATGAAAATTCATGGTTAGATTGTAATATATAACAATATCACCTTATGTTTTATTGATGGGTGTGTGAATAAATTAATCTGGCCAAAACTTGACGAAATGAATCATTGAATAAGACGTGATGAATTCTACGAGATAATTCACTGTTATGACTTTCTCATTCACGATCAATAAAGGAGTTAAGAAAATAATAACAAGCTGGGTAAACCGATAATTTTACATCCCACTATTGTTATTGATATTTATGAAGGGTAATATGTTAAAATATTTTGTGGACAGTGAAATAAAAGAGTTTATTTACACCAACAGAAAATGTAGCACGCATGAATTGAGAGTTGATTCGGCATCTAACCTATAGTGGAGTCGTACGATGTTATGATTAAATAGGTAGGAAATTTTTAGAGATAAGCTCACCGGGTATTTAAATCCTATAACTTTATTCATGTGGGTCCATTAGGTCTCAGGAGTAGCTCATGAGGACATGAATAGAAGAAACAACATCAGTTGGACCAAAATGTGTTTTGGGTCAAGTTGTATTTCCTGAACTCATATGTCATGTGTGTTGTCACTTAATTAGTGAAAAGTAATTAATTAATTTGTTATTTATCAGTTATTAGATAATTAGTAAATAAAAGAAATTGATCAATTAATTGATGAAGATCAATTTAATTTATCAATTTGGATTGATGAATTTGGATACAACATTGACTCTAAGGGAATGTGAAAAATTTTAGCAGTGGCAAATAATATGGGGGGTGAATTTTGGGCAACTTGGCATATAGGGGTATATATGAAAATTCCATAAATTATTATATAGGAGATGGCATTAGAGTTGTCTCCCTAAGTGTGTTGACACAACCCTAATCACACAGAGTAGAAAAAAGTTTATATCTCCCCCTCTTACTGTTGCCGCCGATTTCATAGATGAAGAAAATAAATTTTTCTTCCTCAGTTATTTTGAGGGTCCACACTCAGTTCCTAAAAGCATCCTCTAGTGATATACCTTTGAACCAACGAGTGGTTGTTGGTGTGAAAACTAATTGAAGTTCTTGGATTTGAAGATCAAAGAACGTGAAACATTTAATAAAGATTTCACCAGTTCAAAATGTCTATGATACAACGAAAATGTATAAATTATTTCTACGTCCTTCTAAATACGTCTAATCTAAATATACTTGATTTGTAGTTTGGTTTAAATATTTAATACGATTAAATATGCTTTTAAAAAAATTGATATTCCACACATGAACCGTTCATGGTTCAAAGATATTTTTTTTTAATTTTAAAACTCGATCTAACAATTGGTATCAGAGCCTTAGGTTCTAGATTAGTTATATTTAGATTAACACGTATGTATCGATGGATGTTCAGATATTGACAAATAATTATGTATGGTAGATTCAAAATTATTTTGAATGTGTTTGATGAATGTATTCCTAACTATTGGCTCTAGACGGTTTTTTCTATTTTAGAATTGATGTACCCCGAATTTGAGGCATATGATTTTATGTGATTTATTTTTCTTGCAAAGTTGTATTTTTAAAGCAAGATATGTTGGAAAATTAAATTTAAAATTAATTTCTAAAATGGGACTGGGCTGTTGTAAAGAGTTACAAAGTGGTGAGATTTCTTGAAGGTGAATGAGAAAATTACTGACGTCAAGATTAGTTTATAAATTAGTTGTAATTTATTTATTATTCTTTTATGGGTTGTAATTAGAAATGAGCCAATAGGGAGGTTAGTTTTGAATGGATGAATTGTTATTAATCTCGTATCATCATATAACATGTCATATGGAACTAGGGATATGCCAATATCAAAATGTCATGTCGCATATATATGAATCATTGTAGTTTATTTTTATAATGGGTTATAATTTAAATACAATGCGAATTTTACAAAAGTTATCAATTTTTAATTGAGATTTAAATTTATAAAAGTTTATAATTTTTGAAACACATTTTTTCGAATTAATAAAGAGTTATATTTTTGAAAAAGCTACAAAAAATCTATTTTTCTAAAAATTAAGTAGGAGGGTCGTTTACATTGAAACGTTCCCAAGGTCTCCAACGTAAAATTGATCATGGCACAAGGAATGGTTTAGAACTGCCTTAACGGTCCGCTCTTCAGTGTGAGAAATTTGGGAATCGTGTCACTTTGAGTCATCGAGTTGTTTAAGAAGCTAAGACTTGTCAAGGAAGTGGTGAGGCAGGACCATTCCTAGACGGACTATTAGTTCATAAAACCCTTTAAAGTTGATGCGATGGTTAAACACTTAGACCGAAACATATTAGAATCACTCATTGGGGCTAGTTAATGGGGCTACGGTGACCAAAACTATTGGTGATTGGTTAAGCTAGATGTAGAGACATCTTGGGAAGCATTAACCAAATGAAATGGGTCTTGATGTGATATGAGGTAGCTTGGGCGTTGTCCTTAGATGAGACAAGCTATCGTTGTTGATTGTAACATCATGGAATATATATTTTTATTATTAAATTTTTAAATATTTAAGTAGTTGCATCATGCATCATACTTTCCTAAATGATTAAGTATTTATTTACACCACTTTATTTATTATTTTCAATAATCATGTGGATATCCCCTCTCTCAACTATCTTAAACGCGAACAAACTTACTAGTGATAATTACTTGGATTAGAAACGTAATCTTGATATTGTGCTGACACTAGAAAAGCACAAGTTCGTGCTCACCATCCCTAGTCCCCTTGAGCCTATTGTTGAATCGACTTAAGAGAAAAATGATACTTATGCTTCGACTACGTTCTGATGAGATCGTCAGATGTTACATCTTGGTTTCTGTTAGAAATTTGTTGCAACAACAACATCAGAACATGTAAAACACTTCTGATGTGATGTTGAACATCACCAAAATATATGGAGATCAGGGTCCTCATACGAAACAGGCAGTTGTGCAAAACTTTATTAACTGCAGGGTGAAACCTGAAACTCAAGTAGAGAGCATATGATACTGATCATTAGTTATCTGAATGAAATGGAGATCATGGATGGTGAGGTATATGGCGAGACCCAAGTCGATATGATCCTTAAGACTTTGTCTGATACTTTTCAGAACTTCAAACTTAATTATTCGATGAATAAGTTGAGGTACTCGCTTTCTAATCTGATGAAAGAGTTGCAAGCTGCTGAGACCCTGTTTCTAAAGGGCAAGAGGAAGACAACAGAGGTAAACTTTACTGAAAGCAAGTCTTCCACTTCTGGCGTAAAAAAGAAACACTAGAGAGGTCCGTAGAAGGCTAAGAAGCAGAACTCAAAAGCTGCGAAAGGCAAGGACAGTGTAAAAGTGGACAAGCCAAAAGGCAAGTGTCATCATTGTGTAGCCGCTGGTCATTGGAAATGCAACTGCCCAAACTATCTCAAGTAGTTGAGATCTAAAGGTATAGTACTTGTTATTGAGGCCTGTTATGTGGTTGACTCTACTTTTTCTTTGATTGTAGACTTTGTAGCCACTAACCACATTTGTTGCTCCCTGCAGGGGTTCAGAGAAATCAGAAGGCTTGATGAGGGCGAGTTCAGCTTTCGTTGGGGAAATGGAGGACTAGTATCAGTCGTATCTATGAGAACTATTAAATTGATATTTGATAATAATTTTATGGTTTTACGTGATGTTTATTATATCTCAGTTTTTTGGAAGAAACTTATTTCAGTAGCTAGTTTAATTGAGTAAGGATTTAATTTCAATTTCATTGATAAATATATTAGTATTTTTAGAAATGACTACTTAATTACTACTGCACGTTTGATACATAAATTGTTTTACGTAAAACCAATAGTTCCAATGATATGTAATACTGAAGTGAATGCTTAGTCATAAAAGGATAGTAAAAGGTTGAAGTCTAACTTAACCGATCTAACCAATTTGTGGCACTTACGCCATGGACATATTAGCATGGACAAGATTAAATGACTTACGAAGGATGGTCATTTGTAAACTATAAGTGTGGAATCACTACGCACATTTGAATCTTGTATAGAAGGTAAAATGATCAAGATACACTTTTCAGAGAGGGTGAAAGAGCCACTCAATGCCTCTAACTCGTACATAGTGATTTATGTGGGCCATTGAATATCCAAGCAAGAGAAGGTTATGAATACTTTGTAATATTTACTGATGACTACTCACATTTTGGTCATGTTTATCTAATGCACCAAAAGTTTGAAACCTTTGAAAAGTTCAAAGAGTGTAAGGCTATGGTTGAGAAGAAATTAGAGAAACAAATCAAAACACTACGATTCGATCATGGTGGAGAGTACTTACTAGGAGAGCTGGAAGACTTCTTAAGGAAGAATGTATTCTTTCTCAGCTTACAGCATCTGGCACTCCAGATCAGAATTGTGTGTTAGATAAGGAATCAAACTCTGATAGATATGGTCAGATCCATGATGAGTTACTCATCCCTCCCAGATTCGTTTTAGGATATGCCTTAGAAAGATCAACATACATTCTGAACCAAGTTCCGTCGAAGACGGTGCTTGGCACATCATATGAAAGATGAAATGGATGAAAGTCATCCGGTAACCACTTTAGAATGTGGGGGTGCCCAGCACATGTTCTGAAACAGAAGATAGGAAAGTTGGCCAATCGATCAGAATTATGCATATTTGTAGGATATCCCAAAGGAAAGAAGAGGTATGTCTTTTATAGTATGTCTGACAATAAAACATTTATTGGCACGAATGCACGTTTTCTTGAAGAAGACTATATAAGAAGTGTGAAGCTGAGAAGCACTCTTGTGCTATAGAAATTATTGAGTGGGAGAACACTGACTCCCCAATCAGGAGTTGTTCCTGATTCAATAATGGAATAACCATAGCTGAAGCCAGTGCCTATGAAGCCTCGACGTACTGGGGGGGTTGTGAGACAGCCTGAAAGATACACGTCTTATGAAGATGTCTTAACAACAGTCTCAAATAAGGATCATGATGAACCTGCCTCCTACTCACAGGCCATGGTTGGTCCTAAAGAAAACCTATGGCAAAAAGTCATGAATGTTGAGATACATTCGATGTACTCGAACGGAGTCTGATAACTTGTAGATCATTCTGAAGGGGTAAAACCTGTAGGGTGTAAATAGATCTATAAGAAAAAAGAGAGGTCCAAATGGAAATATAAATACATTCAAAGCTAGGCTAGTAGTCAAGAGCTACACCTAAAAGAAAGGTATAGACTACGAGGATACATTATTGCCAGTAGCCATGCTTAAATCCATCCAGAACCTCTTGTCCATTACTGCTGCCCTCGATTATAAAATCTGGCAGATGGACATCAAGACGACTTTTCTGAATAGCAATCTTGAAGAACTCATTTATATGGCTCAACCAGACGGGTTCATGGAGAAAGGCCAAGAGGGTAAAGTTTGTGAACTGCCGAAGTCCATTTATGGACTTAAGCAAGCGTCACGATCGTGGAATATTAGATTCGATAAAATTATCAAGAACTTTGATTTTGAATAGTTAGTGGACGCACCCTGTGTGTATAAGCTGAGACACGAAGGGAAAATGATTTTTATAGTCTTGTACATAGATGATATTCTACTCATTGGGAATGATGTAGAAAAATTATCTGATGTCAAGATTTGGCTTGTAAAATAATTTGATATGAAGGATATTGGAGAAATTACATTCATCTTAGGTATTCAGATCTTTCGAGATAGGAAGAACAAACAATTGGCATTATCTCAAGCATCTTATATTGATAAGGTGATGGATCGCTTTGATATGCAAGACTCCAAGAAGGGATATCTTTTTTTCAAACATGGAGTCAACCTCTTTAAGGAGCAGTCTCCCAAGAATCCTCAAGAAGGAGAAGACATGAGAAAGATTTCATATGTCTCAGCCGTAGGAAGTCTCATGTATAATGCTTTGCACTAGGCCAAACATTTGCTATATCATGGACGTGGTGAGTCATTTTTAATCTTATCCTGGAATCGAGCATTGGAATGCCGTCAAGCATATCTCCTTAAGTATCTTAGGATAACGAGGAACTACATGCTTGTGTATTCAGGTACGGAATTGAATATGACGGGGCATACTGAATTGGACTTCCAAGCATATAAGGATTCTAGAAGGTTCACTTCAGGATCGGTGTTCATCCTGAATGGTGGAAGAGTTATATGGAGAAGCATCAAACAATCTTGCATTGTTGATTCTTCCATGGAAGCTGAATATGTGGCAGCTTGTGAAGCTGCAAAGGAAACTGTATGGCTTAGAAAGTTCTTGAAGACTCGAAAAGTTGTTGGAGGAGCTGACAAGCCCATGACACTTTTATAATAATAGTAGAGCTGTAGCAAATTCGAAGGAACCAAGGAGTCACAAAAGATCTAAACACATAGAGCGTAAGTATCACATGATAAGAGAGATTGTTCAGTGTGGATATGTTGTAGTAACACACATATCGATGATCAATAACCTGGCAAATCCATTCACGAAGACTATAAGCTGTAAAGTCTTTTATGGTCATCTGGAGGGCATGGGGATACGAGTTTTACACACCTACTTTAGTCCAAGTGGGAGATTGTTAGAATTATGTGCATAAAATATGGTGTAATAACTATTTATGAGTATTTAGTTATTTCTCAGACATTTTGTATTATAAATTTTAATGAATGAATGAAATTTTTTCTATTAATTAAAGTGTATTTATAATTTATTCAAGTCGGAGAACTATTATCAACGTAAGAAGAGTAAAGACATTGAAGTCTTCCAGACAAACTCTTCTGAAACAGTTCAGAACGTTATTCACAGTCTTAGGATCGACTAGGCAATCGAGTCTGATTATGACTGATAGGATTAACCAAAGGATCCTGGTCTCGGGGCATGGGAGTGGATACTTTAATGGTTGACCTAGACATGTTATAAAACTTGTTGAATAGACCAGTTACAAATTAATTTGGATCAAATTCGTTTATCTAGCTCTAAATCTAATTGTTAGAACTTAAGAGTGTTTTCATAATTACCTTAAAGAAGTGCATACGAAACTTGAACTAGTTAGTTAAGATCTTCGATACGCCAAAGGAGTGTGTTCGAATTGTGGGACAATATTTCGGCTGTTGGAATCGTGATTCAACTATGTTGGAGTTGCGTGATTCACAGATATGAAAATTCATGGTTAGACTACAAAATGAAATAATATCACCTTATGCTTTCAGCATAAATTTGATTTCCACTCAGATTTATGTCTATTTCTTGATTACTCATCTAGTCACAAGGGTTACAACTGTATGATGAAAAATGGCAAAGTCGTTATATCCAGAAATGTAGTGTTGACCTAGTTAGTTAAGATCTTAGTTTTCCTACCTTGATATGTTCACCTATACCAGTAAAAGCCCTTTTGGTTTAAATTCTATGAATCCTGGCTTACTAAATTCTATCACTTCTACTGTATCAACCATCAAAACACTACTCCAAGCTCAGGATATTGTTAATAGTAGTTCATCTGGGAGTCTTTCTGCAGCAAGTGGTCCTTTCTCCAGTCAAACTTCTCAAATCAGACATAATGAGGGTAATTCTTCTTCTTCTAATACTTTGTCTCATACTGTTTTTTATTCTAATCAGTTTCCTTCCATTTTTGATGCCTTGGACATTGATCTTAACATCCACCCTATTACCAACAGTAATACTCAAACTGTTACAAACACTCATTCACAAGCCAAAAGCTCTTTTGAGCACCAAACACCCTTTAACCGAATCAAATATTCCTACTAAACCTAGATCAACAATGGAAGCTGTCACCAGTTTGGTTTGGACGAGAGCAATGGCTGAAGAATATGAGGCTCTAATGAAAAATAAAATCTGGAAATTAGTTCCTTTTACATCCGGTATGCCTTTAGTTGGTAACAAGGCAAGGCTGGTTGCCAAGGGGTTTCTAAACCCCTGGTATTGACTATACAGAAACTTTCAGCTCTATTGTGAAATTCACAACTGTCAGAATTGTTCTCCATATTGCTGTAACACTTGGCTAGGAGGTAAGACAACTAGATGTGAATAATGCCTTCCTCAATGGATTGCTCAAGGAATTTGTTTTCATGAATCAACTTGAGGGATTTGTCAATTCTACTAAATCAAACTACGTTTGCAAACTGTCTAAGGCTCTTCGTGGCCTTAAACAAGCCCCAAGAGCATGGTATGACCGTTTGAGAAGTTCACTGCTAGATTGGGGTTTTAAAAACTCAAAGTTAGATAGCTCATTCTTCATTCTTCACAAAGGCCATTTAGTGATATTTTTGTTAGTATATGTTGATGATATACTGTTAACAGACGACGATACAAAGTTTATACATCAATTAAAACATACTTTTTGTACTCCTTAAGTACAAAAAAAAAACTTAATTCCATGCCAGGTTCATAATATTTTTAACAATAAGACTTCATTTTTCTCTTCTCTCAAAATATAAATAAAGTATTACATTTTGATATATATGATTGCAAGTCATCAAGAGGACTATTTGCCATTCAACATTTGGAATAATGGAAAATCTTCGACCACAATGTGTAATACCATAGAGTCACTATATTTAAGGTGGTTTGTGAGTGTTTTTTATTGAAAGCACTGTCATGCACGAGAAAATACTATTAAAAATAATATTTTAGTATAACATGTCTTTTGGTAGTTCGAAGTACATCTCCAACAAACGCATATTTAAGTGTTTAATAAAATGCTTCTAAAATAGAAAACAGTATGGCTCAAATTATATGCAAGTGCTTCGAACAAATATAAATATAAAATAACTATTAAAATTGAATGAAACTGCTTCCAAATACAACCACTCTCATACATCATTAGTTGAGATAAACCTCTTTCCATCGTGGCAAAATACAAATATTATCTATATAATAAATCATAAAAAACAATAACATATTAGCATAATTAAATAAGTTGACATTATTAAGTTCTCAGACTTATACTTAAAATATAGTTCGTTTAGGTCACATTATGCCTAATATTGAACGTGTAGTTTGTCAGAAAAAAAATTCCCACATACAACCCACCTTTAAGAAAAAAGGGGAATTTTCAGAATATGATTATTAGAAGAAGGCATAGTGATACAGAAATCAGGAAAATATTCTCAGTGTTCTTCCCCAATTAGATTACAACAAAGTTTAGCACTCCTTTTTGTTGACTTACAGCAAGATCTAAATCAATAATAGATACAACCATAGAGAAAAAGAAAAAAATTTAAAAAAGAAAAGAAGGCTTATGAGTCAAGCTGAGCATACCAAACACCCTGAATTTTAACATCTTTAGGAGCCTTAGCTCCCAAATCAGTATCAGAAGGCTGAATACTCTCAAACACTCCAATAACTTCCCCAGTCTCAGGCTTACTCTTTGTCACACTCAAAGTAATTTTCCCCTTTGATGATGAAGCATTCTTGATATTTTCCTTTGCTAATTCTTCTTCATCTCCTCTTCCTCCAGCAGGCAAAGCAATTGCATTATCATACCCAGTTGACCCTCCTCTTCCTTTTGGGTCCAAAAATGAAGACCCCCGGTATGACGGGACCAAAAACTCCCCTCCGAAACTCTCCGGCTTCCCGGACGCAACCAACTGCTTGATGGTGAACAAGAATGGCACACGCTCACCGCCTGGGAGTTGGACCGTCACGGCCGCATAGTCAATCCCGTCTTTCTCCTCAAACTTCAATGTTCCATCGGGTGAAACTTCCAAGGGTCCTTCAATTTCATCAAGTGTGTAGGTTAAACGGGTCATTAGCTTTGTGTTTTGGAATTCAAGTGGGGAGTTTTTGTTGACTCCTTCGGCTTTGACTGTGAATGAAGTTGGCTCAAGGCAGAATTTTTTGGCATTGTATTTGCCTGGCTTGAAGGCAAATGACTCAACCCCTCCATCAATGGTTGGGCATTGGTTTGCTGTTCCTGTTCCTTTTACTTCAAGGTATGTTTTGCTTTGGATTTCATCATATGTTAGCCTCTTCGGGACCCCTTCAGCACTTGCTCCCTGAACAAACAGAAGGATATAAATGTAAGTTTCACTCGGCTCAACATTTCGTATTATAGTTCTCGTATCTAGTTGGACTTATCTACCTAATAACTTAAGCTTTTCGATCATTGAAAACATTAACTACTACTAATTTTTTAACATTATAAGATAATGTTAATGTCATTTTCTTGTAGGCTTTCCTTCATTCAAATTTACCTTAAGTTTACTATTTTAGTAATGTTATTCGTTTATCTTTCCTTCTAATAAGATCAAATATGACTTGATAAACATGTACAAGTGGAAAAGAATATGTACATTCTTCACCGATATGTCTCATTTTTATCAAGGCAACTTCACCTATCTATATCAATGTGCACATATCTATAGAGCTTCTTAAACATCTACTGCGAAAAGGACACGTGTCCCATTTTTTGCTACATATACACAATTCTATCAGGCACAATTGACATAATGTACGACCGGATTATATTGGAATGAAATAACAGTATAATGACAACATAGAAATCGATTATAGAGTATAGAAACTAGATACAAATTTTCATGCATACTTTCACTATAGTTTCACTTTGGACCCTCAGTTTATTGATGATTATGGCCGTAAGGATGATATAGAAATAAAACTAAGACTATAGCGATCAGATGCTACGAAAGAGTAAAGCCTAATTATAGATACCAGTAGAATATTTTATTCAAACTATGTTCATTATCCGCCTATTTTCAAGATACAGAGATAAGCTTAAGAATGAGCGGCAGATGAAAGTAGGAGAGAGAGAGAGAGAGAGAGAGAGAGAGAGAGAGAAGGCATACCGAGACGACGAGGGCAGAAGTGGCAAGAGCAAAGCCAGCAATCTTGGTAGCATCAGCACACTTTTGAGCTAAGTCTTTAAGATCAGCTTGAAGAGAACATGTAAATCTAGCACTAACTGGCTCGACTCCAAAAGCTTTTGTAACATTCAGAGAAGATCTTAGCTGCAAGTTGCTTCGAATTTGCAAACCCACCTTTGTTGGTTGCATCAGAGTAGCTGCCGCTTGTAGTGAGGCTGCCATTGTTTTCTCTCTCTCTCCTCTCTCTCTCTCTCTCTCTCTCTCTCTCTCTCTCTCTCTCTCTCTCTCTCTCTCTCCCTAGGCTTGTTGAGACTTCAAATATTTGGATTCGTTTTTGGTTCGGTTCATAATGAAGAATTATTTTGGTGGCCTTGGTTTGAGTTGGATAAATGGATAGGATAAGGTCTTCTCTTATTGGTTGCTTCTAGCTAATGTCATCATCTCCTTGTTTGCCATCTGGCTTCCTTCTAATTTCAGATAAAGATACTTTCAATCCTACGTGGCAGAAAATGGATTTTTCACCACGTGGCATGGATTATGTGGAGTTTCAAACCTCATACTTCATATCCTCTGTTTTTTTTCTATAATGTCGGGCTGGTATTAATGTTGGGGTTCACCAAATATGTGTGACGGTTCATCAAATATGTGAGAATTCACCAAATACTTGTGGGAGTTCATTAAATAGGGGTCACCAAATTTTTTGGGGTTCATCAAATACGTGTGGGTTTTCACTAAAAACCCTCAGCATCCATGATGAGAAAAAAAATCCCGGCATGTGAGAGCGACCCCTATTTTTTCTCTTCTCTTTATTTTCCTTTTAACCCGCATGTTTTTTAATAGAAATTCATTGTTATATGTTTTGACTACAAGTAAGAAAAAAACTAACGACACTAAGATGTATATTGGGTAAACGTTACTTAAAACAAATATAGTCTCAAAGTTAACTATTGTTGAAGGTCGAAGAGGCGAGAGCACAACAGTAATACTTTACTTCACTATCAACTTATGTAAAAGTGGAAGATAAGGTAGGAGATCAAGGAGAGGGAGGTGGTCTCTTTTTTACTCATTCAAAGCTTAAGTCAGTAAGGAGGTAGATGAGAGTCAAGTAGAGAGTAAAATGGGTGCTTGTTACGTATCTCTTAGAGTGCAATTACTATGATATTTATAGTGTGAAGTTTGGTAGTTGAGGATGGGTTGTCCAACAATGACGCGTTACCTAGGACGAATATTGAGCCTTAGGCCTCTCCTTATTGGATCAAGATTCTCTCATATTCCAGCGTTACCTAGGACGAATATTGAGCCTTAGGCCTCTCCTTATTGGATCAAGATTTTCTCATATTACAAGGAACATGAGAACGACCCAAAATCAATATCACTAAAAGACAAAACAGAAATAATAATAATAATAATAAATAAAACATAGTCACATCATCTCAACTGATATGTCGAGATGATCGGACTTTTTACAGACAATCACAATTTTGCTAACAGATCGCTCCTTATTGGCTTGAAAGGGATACAAGGTAGCAAGCAATAACTGTTGAAATTATGTCCATAAAATAAGTTGTAATAACTTTTATGACTAAACATTTATTTATTGACATTTATGTATTGCTGAATTTTATGAATAAAATAAAATTTATTTAATTAAAGTGTGTTTATAACTTACTTAAGTTCTGAAACTGTTGTCAACGAAAGAAGAGTAAAGACCGAGCAATCTTCCAAATAAACTCTTTTGAGATAGTTCAGAATATTATTCATAGTCTTAGGATCGACTGGAAAATCGAATCCAATTATGACTGTTAGGTTGAACCAAAGGATGTCGGTCTCGAGGCATGAGAGTGGAGACTCTAACGGTTGACCTAGACATGTTATGGAATATGTTGAATAGACCAGTAACCAATTAGTTTAACAAAACCGTTTATCTAGCTCTAAATCTAGTTGTTACACCATAAGGGTATTTTTGTAATTATATTAATCCCAAGGTGAATACAAAACTTGACCTAGTTACTTATGATCTTTGATATGTCAAAGGAGTGAGATTGAATTGCTGGACAATACATCGGCTGTTGGAATCGTGATTCAACTATGTTGGAGTTACGTGATTCACATATATGGAATTCGTGGCAAGATTATAAAAATAACAATATCACTTTATGCTTTATTGATAAGTGTGTGAATAAATAAATCGGGCCTGGTACTCGATGCTATGAGTCATTGAATAAGACATGGTGATATGTATGAGACACTCGACTGATATGTCGTTCTTATTCACAGTTACTAAATGAGTTAAGGAAATAATAACTAGAGGGGTAAAATGATAATTTTATATCTCGATCTTGTTACTGATATTTACGAAGGGTAATATCGTAAAATTTTTAAATGTTTATTTACACCAACAGAAAATGTAACACGCACGTTGAGAGTTTTATCAGCATCAGGCATATAGTAGAGTCGTACGATGTCGATATTAAATAGGTCGAGAATTTATGAAGATAAATTAGCTAAGTATTTGAATCTCATAGTTTATTCATGTGTTTCATTCAATCTCAGGAGTTGCTCATAATGACAGGAATGAGAAACAACATCAGCTGGACCAAAAACATGTTTCGATCCAAGGCATACATCCCGAGCTCATATATGATAAGTGTCATCACTACTTTAGTGAAAACCAAAACTAATGTTCAAATTAATTAATTTATTAATTTCTATTTTTTTAATAATTGATAAATAAAATTAAATAATTAATTAATTGTGATCAATTTAATTCATCAATTTGACCATAATTTTGACACCAGAGGAAGAAGTGAAAATTGCATATAAGTGTATATGGAACGGAGAATTTCAATTTTTGGCCTGTAGAGGTATATGGGAAAATTTTGTAATTAAATATAAAAGGGTTGCAAACCTAATCCTAAGCTAAGCTCTGTTAGACATAGCAGAAAAGAGTTTTTCTCTCCCCCACAAAGCTTGTTGCTGCCGAAATATAGTAATGAAGAGGAAAATTAAGATTTTTCTCTTCCAATCGTTGTTTTGAGAGCTCACACTCAATTTGTACCGATATTATTGAGAGATATACTTATAATTCAAACAGGTGATTGTTGGTGCGAAGATCAATTACTAGCTCTGTGAAGAACGAAGAACGCGAGATAGAAATTAGATACCGCCAAATCAGAAATTCTCCATTAATTGAAAGGTATAAATTGTTTCAATCTTTTCTCGATACTTTTATATGATTATGCATGTTCATTAATTAGTTTTGTGTTTAAATGGATTAAAGGTTTGTAAGAAATTTTTTTTGAAATTCCGCTCATGAACTTATCACAGTTCATTAATTTTACAACAAAATCTAAAACTCGATCCAACAACTGCTACCAGAGCCTATAGTTTTTTGAATATGCATGTTCAGCATTTAAAAGTATGCATGCATGAATATAATGATATTTGCATATAATTTTTCTATGGTAGATTTAAAACATGTTTGAATGTGTTTTATGAATGGATTTTGATTGATTGACTCTAGGTGTTATTTTTCAATTTTAGAATTAATGTAAGCCAAAATTGTGGCATAGGATTTTAGGTAATTTAATTTTGCAAGAGTTGTATCGTTAAATTTCATGTAAATCCATCGCCTACGCGTTCCGGTCGTATCGTCGCACGGATCCTGAGAAGTCGCACGCAACCTGAGGTCCGTCGTCCACTATCCACCCCCGCGCAGCGCCTCGCACCATCACTAGGGTTTGTGAAGCCCTAGGCAGCAACACTTAAGGGTCAGGAAATCCTAGCGCACAAGGCCCTGTTGGACCTTGGATTAGCGTGGACCCACTAAAACCTATTGAGGTTTTGGACTGAGAAAGTGTTATTTGGCCCAAATGATTCGTAAGGACTTGAGATTTTATTTTAAGCCCCATCCAGTCCCTAAATATTAAATTTATTTAGGTAAGTTATTAATTAGCCTAAAAAATATATAGTAGATAAATAAGCCTTTTTAGCTAGTGAAATTTAAATAGTTTGTGGGTTCTCTAAAATACCCTTATTTATAATATATTTTCTGATTTTGCATTATTTAATTAATAAAATAAATAATAATGACATCAATTATTTCATATTCGTTGAAGTATTTTTAGAGATTACGGATAATTTTATTTTTTTAATTTAATTGCAAAATTTACCATTCATCTTTTTCCCCAAAATTAGGTTTCATCTCCCTTCTATCAAATTCTACCGTTCATAATTATACTAAATAAATGTTAATACAATATTAGAAGTAATTATGATCTTAAATAAATGTTAATATAATGTTATCTGATGTTAATACTCTATTTATTCAATATTAAATCATCATAAAAATTTGTTAATATCATATCATTTGATTGTTAACGTATTTGGTAGTGTTTATATTATATCTTGAATGAACGTTAATATCATATTAAGCGTTAACACTTTACATATTATATCATATACTGAATAAATGTTAGTACATCTTAAATAAACGTTAATGCAATATTATATATTTTCTTAAATAAACTTTAATACATATCATATGATTGTTAATATATTGTTTATGTTTCATTATTACTTACGTTTCATCATAATATAAATATTATTTATAAATATATACTAACAAAATGTTCACTTAATATGAAATTCGTATTTATTAAACAAATAGTATCATAACCACTCAGGTTTAAAGAAGTTAACATATTTAAATTCGAAAAAATAACTAAAAACGTGAGTAGAAACATGGGATAGGGGTATTGTAGATAAATCATAAAATTAAAAATTAAATTAAATAGAAATGATCATTTATCTACTTCAATTTTATTTAGGCCAATTACTAACTTACTACTATGAAAGTGGCATATCTATCTATGCAAATTATTTTTAAAATAAATCAATTGATTAATTTACTTGGTAATTATTTATCAAAGTAAAAATTGTTGAAAATTTAAATTTAAATTGAAATTTGAATTTAAAATTGGGACTGGACCTTGTTGAAGAGTTACTTAGAGGTGGGGCTTTTTGAAGGAGAAGGAGATAATTACAGGCACCATAAAAAATAGTTTTTAAATTATTGTAATTTATTATTCTTTTTAGGGGTTGTAATTAGAAATGAGTCATAGAGGTTAAATTTGAATGTATGATTTATTATTGATCTCACATCCTCATATAGCAAGCCATATAGAAATAGTGATATGCTAATATCAAATTGTCATATAGCATGTATATGCATCATTGCAGTTTAAATTTATAATGAGTTATAATTTTAAATACAATGTGATTTTTATAAAATTTATAAATTTTAAATTATGATTTAAATTTTATAAAAGTTTATAATTTTTAAAACTTGTTTTTCAAATTTACAAAGAGTTATTATTTTTTAAAAAGCAAAGAAAATCCAATTTCTCAAACACTAAGTGGGATGGTCGTTTACGTTAAAACGTTTCTAAGGTCCACAACGTAAACTTGATCGTGACACGAGAAATGGTTTAGAGCCGCCCTAGTGGTCCTCTCTTCAATGGAAGAAACTTGAGAATCGTGTCTCTATGAGTCATTGAGTTGCTTGAGAAGCTAAAGCTTGTAAAGGAAATAGTGAGGCAGGACCATTCCTGGAAAGACTGTTAGCTCGTAGCAACCTTCAAAGTAGATGCATTGGTTAAACACTTAGACCGAAGGCACATTGGAATCTCTCATAGAAGCTAGTCAATGGGGGTAAGATGACCAAAATTATTGGTGATTGGTTGAGCCAGATGTAATGACATATTGAGAAGCGTTAACCAAACGAGAACAGTCTCGATGCGGTAGGAGGTAGCTCGGGCGTGGTCCCTAGATGAGACGAGCTATTGTTGTCGATCGTAACATCATGAAAGAAACATGTTTTCATTTAATTTTTTAAATATTTATATATTTGCATCATGCATCATACTTTCCTAAATAATTAAGTATTTAATTGTACCGCTTTATTTATTCTTTTCAGTAATCATTTCATTATCCCCACTCTCAACAATCTTGAATGCAAACAAACTCACTGGTGAAAATTACGTAGATTGGAAACGTAATCTTAATATCGTGCTCACCATCCCTTGTCCCCTTGAGCCTATTGCTGAATCAACTCAAGAGTAAAATGATGCCTATCCATGATGTGTTCTGATGAGATCATCAGATGTTACATCTTGGCATTAGTTAACAATGTGTTGCAACAACATCATCGAACATGGAGACCTCCATTGATATGATGTTGAATATCGCCAAAATGTTCGGAGATCAAGATCGTCAAGCCAAACAAGTTATTGTGCGAATATTCATGAACTACAAAATGAAACCCAGAACTCGAGTCAGAGATCATATGACGTTGATAATTAATTATCTGAATGAGATGGAGATCATGGGAGCTGAGGTAGATGACGAGACTCAAGTTGATATGATCTTCGAGACCCAGCCAAACACTTTTGAGAACTTCAAACTTAAATATTCGATGAATAAGTTGAGGTACTCTCTTCAGGAACTTATGAAGGAGTTGCAAGCAGCTGAGTCTTTGTTTCTGAAGGGAAGAGGAAGAATGGAGAGGCAAACTTTACTTAAAATATGCCTTCCACCTCTAGCGTAAAAAAAAACACAAGGGAGGTCGAAGAACGTTAAGAAGATGAACTCGAAAGTTACGGAAGGCAAGGGCCCTGCAAAAGTGGACAAGTTGAAAGACAAGTGTCATCATTATGGAGTTGTTGGTCATTGGAAACACAACTTCCTGGATTATCTCAAGGAGTTGGAATCCAAAGGTACATTACTTGTTACCGAAGCCTGTTATGTGGTTGTCTCTATTTTTTCATAGATTGTAGACTCTGCAGCCCAAGCCATACTTGTTGTTCCCTATAGGGGTTCAGGGAAAGCAAAAAGCTTAATGAGGGCAAGTTCAACTTCCGTTGGGGGAATGAGCACTAGTATTGGCATGATCAGTTGGAACTATTAAATTGTTATTTGAGAACAACTATTTGGTTTTACGTGATATTTATTATATCTTAGTTTTTGGGAAAAACTGCATTTCAGTAGCTAGTTTAATTGAGCAACGATTTTCTTTGGATTTCATTGATAATGATAATGGTATTTTTAGAAATGGATGCTTAATTACTACTGCACGCATGATAAACAATTTATTCTATGTAAAACCAAAAGTTCAAATGATATATGACACTGAAGACTGATTTACAAAGGGATAGTAAAATGTTGAAGTCTGACTCAATCGATCTAACCTAATTGAGGCACTTACATCTTGGTCATATTAGCCTAGACATGATTAAAAGACTCGCAAAGGATGGTTCATTGTAAACTTTAAGTGTGGGATCACTACCCATATGCAAATCCTGTAGAGAAGGTAAAATGATCAAGAAACCCTTTTCAGCGAAGGGTGAAGCGCCATTCAATGCCTCGAACTTGTACATAGTGATGTATGTGAGCCATTGAATATCCAAGAAAGAGGGGGTTATGAATATTTTGTAACCTTCACAAATGACTACTCACGTTTCGGACATGTTTATCTAATGCGCCAAAAATCTGAAACCTTTGAGAAGTTCAAAGAGTACAAGGCTATGGTTGAGAAGTAATTAGACAAACAAATCAAAATACCACGATCCGATCGTGGTGGAGAGTACTTGCTAGGATATCCCAAGGGAACGAAGGGATACGTCTTTTATAGTCCAACAGACAAGAAAATATTCGTGAGTAGGAATGCTTGTTTTCTTGAAGATGACTACATAAGAAGTGTAAATCCAAGAAGCACAATTGTGCTAGAGGAATCAGGACATGTTTCCGATTCAATAATGGAAGAAGCACAACAGGAGCCGGAGCCTATGAAGCCTCGACATAGTGGGAGGATTGTGAGACAACCTGACACGTATATGTCTTATGAAGATGTCTTAATGACAGTCTCAGATAAGGATTAAGATGTGCCTTTTTCCTACTCGCAAGCTATGGCTGGTCCTGAAACTAACTTATGGCAAGACACCATGAACGTTGAGATACAATCGATGTACTCTAATAGAGTCTGGAAGCTTGTAGATCCCCCTGAAGGGGTAAAACACGTGGGGTGTAATTAGATTTATAAGAAGAAGAGAGGAATGGATGAGAATGTGGAGACATTCAAAGCTAGGCTTGTAGCCCAAAAGGAAGGTATTGACTATGAGAATACCTTCTCTCTGGTGGTCATGCTTAAATCTATCTAAATCCCCATGTCCATTGTTGTTGCCCTCATGAAATCTGGCAGACGGACGTCAAGACTGTTTTTAATTTTGAGCAGTTAGTGGACGAACCTTGTGTGTATAAGATGATATACGAAGGGAAGGTGATCTTATGGTTTTGTACGTGGATGATATTCTACTCATTGAAATGATGTAGGAAAATTGTCTGATGTCAAAATTTGGCTTACTAAGTAATTTGATATGAAGGATCTTAGAGAAGCTACCTTTGTCCTAGGTGTCCAGATCTTTCGTGGGATTGGAAGAATAGATAACTGGCACTGTCTCAAGCATCTTATATTGATAATGTGATGGATCACTTTAGTATGCAAGACTCCAAGAAGGGATATCTTCCTTTTAGACATGGAGTTAGCCTCTTCAATAAGAATTCTCGCAAGACTTCTCAAGAAGAGAAGACATGAGAAAGATTCTATATGCCTCAGCCGTAGGAAGTCTCATGTATGCATTACAGTGCACTAGGCCAAATATTAACTACGTCGTAGGTGTGGTGATTTGTTTCCAATATAATCCTAGACTCGAGAGTAGGAATGTTGTCAAGCATATATTCAAGTATCTTAGGAGAACGAGAAACTACATGCTTGTGTATTCATGTATTGACCTGAATATGACGGGTTATATCGACTCTACTTTCTAAGCGGACAAGGATTCCAAGAGGTCCATATCAGGACCCGTGTTCATCATGAATGGAGGAGCAGTGGTATAGAGAAGTATCAAACAATCTTTCATTACTGATTCTACTATGGAAACTATGTATGTGGCGGCTTGTGATGCTGCAAAGGCGGCTATTTGGCTTAGAAAGTTTAGATCGTTCCAGATTCTGACAAACTCGAAGGAACCGAGAAGCAACAAAATATCTAAACACATAGAGTGGAAGTACCACTTCATGAGATAGATAGTTCAGCGAGAAAATGTTCAAGTAACATACATATCGATGGACAACAACTCGACAGATCCATTCACGAAAACTTTAAGCAGTAAAGTTTTTTACGGTCATCCAGAAGGCATAGTGATATGATATTGTACACGCCTACTTTAGTCTAAGTTGAAGATTGTTAGAATTGTGTCCATATACTAGGGTGTAATAACTTTTTATGAGTAAACATTTATTTATTGACATTATGTATTGCTGAATTTTATGAATAAATGAAAGTTTTCTTTAATTAAAGTGTGTTTATAAATTACTTAAGTATTGAAACTGTTGTCAATGAAAAAAGAGTAAAGACTGAGCAGTCTTTTAGACAAACACTTCTGAGATAGTTCAGAATATTATTCGTAGTCTTAGGATCAACTGGACAATCAAATCTAATTATGACTTGAACCAAAGGATGCCGGTCTCGGGGCATGGGAGTGGAGGCTCTAATGTTTGACCTAGACATGTTATAGAACATGTTGAATAGACCAGTAGCACTTTAATTTAGATCAAAACCGTTTATCTAGCTCTAAATCTAATTGTTACACCTTGAAGGTAATTTTGTAATTACCTAATCCTGAGGTGAATACGAAACTTGACCTAGTTACTTGTGATCTTTGATATGCCAATGGAGTGAGTTCAAATTGCTGGATAATACATCGACTCTTGGGATCGTATTTCAACTATGTTGGAGTTACACGATTCACATATATGAAATTCGTGGCGAGATTGTAAAAATAACAATATCACCTTATACTTTATTGATGAGTGTGTGAATAAAGATATCGGGCTTGGTACTCGATGACTAAGTCATTGAATAAGACATGTTAATCTGTATAAGTCACTTCATTGATATATCTTTCTTATTCAGAGTCAATAAAGGAGTTAAGGAGATAATAATTATGGGGTAAAATGGTAATTTTATATCTTGCTATCGTTATTGATATTCACGAAGGGTAATATCATAAAATATTTTATAGACCATGAAATATAAATGTTTATGTGCACCAACGAAAAATGTAACGCGCATGAATCAAGAGTTCTATCGGCATCAGACCTATAGTGGAGTCGTATGATGTCAGGATTAAATAGGTCGGGAATTTATGGAGATAAATTAACATAGTATTTGAATCTCATAACTTTATTCATGTGGGTCCATTCGATCTCAGGAGTAGCTCATAAGGACATGAATGAGAAACAATATCAGTTGGAACAAAAATGTGTTTTGGACTATGGCACACTTCCCGAGCTTATATATGATAAGTGTCATCATTATTTTAGTAAAAACTAAAATTAATGTTCAAGTTCAATATTTTATTATTTTTTAATTATTGAATAATTAGCAAATAAAATAAATTAATTGATTGATTGATTGTGATCAGTTTGATTCATCAATTTGAACTGATGAATTTGAACACAATTTTGGCACCAGGGAAAGAAGTGAAAAGTTACATATAAGTGTATATGGAATGTGGTATTTTAGTTTTTGGCATATAAGGGTATATGAGCAAATTTTGTAATTAAATATAAAAGGGTTGCAAACTTAACCTTAAAGTAAGCTACGTGTTAGACATAGCAGAAAAGAGTTTTTCTCTCCCCTCAAACCTTTTTGCTGCTAAAATATAGTAGGGAAGAGAAAAAAATTGAATTTTTTTTCTTCCAATCATTGTTTTGAGAGCTCACACTCTATTTCTACTGATATTCTTGAGAGATATACTTCTAATTCTAATTGGTGATTTGTTGGTGCAAAAATCAATTACTAGCTGTGCGAAGAACGAAGAACGCGAGATAGAAATTGGATCTCACCAAATTAGAGTCTCTCCATTAATTGAAAAGGTACAAATTGTTTCAATCTTTTCTCGATACGTTTATATGATTTTGCATGTCCATTGATTAGTTTTGTGTTTAAATAGATTATACGAGTGAATGATTTTATTTTGAAATTATGCCCATGAACTTGTAACGGTTCATTAATTTTTCATCGAAATCTAAAATTTGATCCAACAATGACGTGGGGTGTCAGGATAACTTGTCTTCATACTGAGCAATGTACTTTCTCTGTCCTCACTAGACCATCATATTTAAAGCTCCTAATGACATCTTGACACGTATAGCTTGATAGATTCATCGGATGATGAGATTCGTATGTTCACCCTTACATAACTCCTGATTGGCCAATGTGCATTTGATGTCTAAGATGACAATCCGCCTTCCTCATCTTCGATTGTGCCTAAGCTTAAGAGGCTTGTTTGAATTGAGGCGAGACTTTTTCCACTTAAAAATTCCTCTTCTGACTGAGTATTTCTCTACTTAGAATTAGTTAAAAAAAAATATGGAGTTTACTTGGCATTCATTGCCCTGGGATTGAGCTCACTAAAGGTGACTTGTGAGGACAAGCTGGGCTTGTCCTCGGCAGTTGCCGAGGCTTGTCCTCAGTAGTTGTTGAGACTTGTTCGGGATAGTTGTTTCCATGTCCTCGATAATTGCCGAGGCCTTGCATCAACAAGTCTTGGGGACGACCGTGACCTTTCCGTGGATGAGGCTTATCCTTAGCTGGTTCGTGAGGCCAAGATCTTTCACTATTAGGACCATCAACTATCACAACCATGAGCATCAACATGAATGTCCCAGATCTAAGTGATAATATCAGGATCATTAGCTATTATTCTCGAGAATATTTTGGGTTATATCTACCAAAATTTGACTTCTAGTTTCGGCGAATGAATAATCATTGAATCCTCGTTTCAGGGAACACATGCAAAGAGACTATATAGTAGGTAAATAATTAGTGAACCTATGAGAAATATTTATACTTAGTTTCTTTCTCGACTACCTCACATCTATCTATTTTATTTTATAATCCACTATAGTAATTATGATCTAGAAGTTGATCCGGGGTATACGAATTTATTATGACATAGCCACGAGGTGCTTAGACATGAAAAAAAGAGAACCAGGTTGCGATCAGAGCCCTACCCGGTTCCCAGCTTTTTTGGGGGCCTCGGGCTAGACTAACTACAGCTACATTCAGGCAATACTTTTTCTATTATCACGACATGGACTCGGGGAATGTATTTAGTACCAAGGTGATTCTCTTTCTTTCTGGATTGTCTTTGTCTTTAGTGGGGTCTTTTTACATCCATAAGCCACTCCATTAGCCAAGTTCCACTAGAAATGTCCACCCCAAACTCTTACTCCTTTCTTCAGGATTTGGCCCGAACTGTTCGGCAGATTCCCACGCGTTACGCACCCGTTCGCCACTTTGTTCTCAACTGTTCCCACCTCCTGGGTGAGACAAGCTACCTTTAGCTAGGAGCCTCTTTTCCTTCTGCCCAGCTCCCCGAAAACGACAGCATTTTTCATGTGATTTGAATTGATGCAAGAATTTATCTTGTACAACCTAATATATAATCACATATTTCCATTAGAAGTTACTAAATGGAGCTACTTGTCTTGCATAGAACATATTGATTATTTTATATATTCTAATAACACTAATAGCAGAAAAATATATATTCTTTAATGTATCTGGGTATCGTTTACCCCTAAAAATGTATGACAAATAGAACAATCTTAGAAGAGATATAATGAAATTATTTGATTGGTTTTTACCATAGAAATGATTCATTTCACTTTACTGATGAGGACAAAAAAATAATATGGATTGTATAGTCTTAAAGATATAACAAATAGATAAAAAAATATTAAAACATATTTATTTTTCAAAATAATACTAGAAAAAAAATATTTATATGAACTTGAAATTCATTTCTATAATCTATCAAAAATTGAAATAGCAAATAGAAAAATGAATATTTAAATATTGAAAATATTTATCAAACGAAAATCTTAATAATATAATAAATTTAAATATCATAATATATATATATATATATATATTTATTTATTTATTTATATAATACCAAAAATAGTTTCCTTATTCAAAATGTCTTCTGATCTTCAATCAATTTTGCGCTTCAATATAATAACCGAGAGTAAGTGCTACAAAGATTGAGAGCCGTAAAGCCCAAGTGTAAATAATAATAAAAACAAATCTCTTCATCTCTTTAATAGGTGAATGTCTCTTTTTCCCTTGAAATTATCATAATTATACCGAATAAGATATTGGTTACAAATGAAACATTTTATCAACAAAATTTTCATTTATCCGAGAACTAGGCATAGGTAGAAACTCATTATGTAATTGTCTTTAATTACCTCTCTTGTGAGAAAATGATCCCACAACCAAAGGAATTGTATAGTATAAAATGACATAATAACATATCATTAAAAAAGATATGACCTACTTGATACTCAATTGATTATATTTAATAGAAATTAATAAAAATGAGAAATATTTGAAACCAGTGAGATTTCATCAAAAGTATCACCATAGAGTGAATGAAACTATTCTCATTTAATCCAAGTGGAAGAATCAAAGAAAAGTATTTATCTTAATGATTGGGGTAATTTGAGAAGTCTTTATTGAATTACGATTCAAAGAGGAAAAAGAGTCAAATAATTATCCTATGATCAAAATAGAATAACTATTCATGCAATTAAATAATTCAATCTAGAAAACCTTGGTCGAGATCATTCATTAATTTGGATTAAATCTATGGGATAAGGAGTTGTTGAAAAATTGAACATCTAGAAAAGTGTAATATTTATAAATATAGAAATCTAGTTTAAAAATAAGAATAATAATTATGATCTAAAAGTATCCATTAAACATATTTAAAAAATAGATCAATCGGTTAATTTAATCCAATCCATTCAATTACTTTGGTAGAAGTATAAATATTAGAAAACGATAAGAACAACCATCTTCACGAACATGAATAGATATATCTTAAGTGCTTTTAATGTATTATTTTATTAACTTTGTTTTAACACCTTTCTAGATAAAGAATATGAATGCCTTCGAAAGTGTAAAACATTATCTCAAACAAAATGGGTAGGATTTTCTCATACAAATGAACAGGCAAATGAAGAACCTATTAGAGTTAATGAAGAGTAGGGAATGTTCATATTTGGTGTTTGGAATAAGGTCATACTAGCTAAACATTTTTGGTTCTTATTGATGTTCAGAATAAGGAAGCAGTAGTGAACACATCTGGTTCATATTCTCTTTGTCTACTGATTCTCTCTTACCTTGGTATAGAGCCTATCTCTTGAAAGGGAAGTCTTTCTTTACTACAAAGATTCCCTCTAAAGTGTGTACATAGTAAGTCATCGTTGAGAGTAACATATCACAAGGAACACGTGAAGTCTAAAGACAGGTTCATGTGGCACTTACGTGGAATAACGTTGATCCCTGCGTGATATTAACAAAATAATGTATGTGAGGGACACTCCTATTTTATAAATGTGGTGATCCCATTATATGAAATTATGTATTAAATGTGATTATTTTATTTTCGAGATTAGTAACAAAGATTTGAAGGTCTCTTATCGCTTGAGAACAATTTGGGGGCTGTAGTCTGCTAGGATTAGGACAAGGTTCGTTACACCGGGATGGGAAGATCTCCTTGATGAATGTAGCCACGTTACGAGTCTTGGAAGTGCCTCATTTATGCCGCCCCGGAAGAACCCCGGTTGCGGCTCCCTATGCCACTCCAGGAGAACCCCGGAGACGGCTCCCCATGCCACCTTGGGGGAACCCCGGAGACGGCTCCCCATGCCACCCTGGGGGAACCCCAAGGGTGCCTCTCCATGCCGTCACGGGGGAACTATGAGGGTGACTCTCCATGTCACCACGGAGGGAACCCCAGGTACGGCATCCCATGCTGTCACGAGGAAACCCAAGGGGCAGTTTCCTATGCTACGTCGTTTTAAGGATGTGGCACATTTTAGGCATGGTGTCACATTTTTAGTAGGTGGCCACATTTTAAGCGTGGACACGCGTTTTGCATGCGGTTGAAAGGGACATGCGTGCGGCCCCCATTCGACCCTATCTATATAAAAGGGTCCCTAGCATCATTATTGAGGCAATTACTTCTTATCGATCCTGAGATCAAACAATGAAAATATTCTCACCTACCTTAGAGTCTTAAAGGAATTTCTCACCTTCCAACGGCTACCTAAGGTTGCTTGTCATTCACCCTCCGACCACCAACTCCCACGTTCCCAAGCATACTTGGCATAGATTATATTACTCATACACACATCACCCTAAACCCCAAAACATTTTGGTGACTCAACTGGGGAGTGATCTATCTATGACCTTCTTCTTTCTTCGAGTATGGCAGGATGTAGTCGAATCACGAGAGTTTCTTCTTATTTGGAAGGACATAAGTTAACCGAACTATTGAAAACCATGACATTAAATATGCTACTTCTAGTGAGAGAATCAACCTCCTCGTCATTACCGCTGCTACAATGATGGTGACTGAGCAGACTAACGCCATTAGAGAGCTTCGGGCCTCCAACACTGAGATTTGTACCTTTCTGAGCATGCTGACCGCTCTCCTCGCGGGTGCTTAGAACCCTTATCTACCACCGCCTATCATTCATATCATCCTTCCTCACACGACGAACCATACTGACATCGATAGACAGATCCCAACTATAAATCTCGAGGGCTCGTCTGGGTCAGGAACGGCAAAGAGTGACCAAAATGCGGGTCACTCAACCAACAGTATTCCCACGCTCGCACATGACGTCCTGGTTGATGGCACTCATAATGGTCCTTTCATTACCAAAGAGACACTACAAAAGCTGTTGGAGATGGAGCGCGTTAAGGCCTCTCTGAGCGATACGATTGTGGACTTTGGCCCCCTTACCTAAGTCATCTAGTTGTGAAGCCATACCCATCTGATTATGTGCCTCTGAAGTTTTACAAGTATAATGGGAAGGAAGGATGTGCGAGAGAGCACATCGTACGTTCTATTGACGATTTAGGCCCATATGGATTTGATGAGTCCATGAGGCTAAGGGAGTTTTTGAAATCGCTGACTGAGCGAGCATACACATGGTACATCAATATGGCGTCAGGATCAGTTTTAACATGGTTGCATATGGTTTCTGCGTTCATGACAAAGTTTTTTATGTCTGAGGAAAAGATGAACATTCTCGAGTTAGGGCGTGAGCGTCAAAAGAAAGATGATGACCTGATGAATTACGCCAGACGGTTCAAAGACAAAGCATTGGATTGCCAGGAAGAGTGGAAGGAGGAAGACTTGGTGAAGATGTGCATATGCGGAATGATGAATGAGTATATAGCACATTTGAAGAACCTCAACATCGCCACTTTCTCATGCCTCCATGTAACTGCTCAACGCACCAACACTTCAGTGTCTAAGCCAAATGTTGTGGAGCAGAGTGAGCTCGGGGGGATTTCATGGAATCCCGCAAGATACACGCCACAAGTAGCCATGGTACAACCCCAAGGATAAGGTGCAAAATGGGACAGAAGTGACAGGGATGATCCACCACCTTTCTCCTGCTCCATGGATAAGGTAGAGGCGTTGTTGGATGCCTGGGTCAAGGATAATGTCGTGTGGAGATCTTGGGTGGAAAACGTGCCCACCAGAGAAGAAATAGAATCACCTCGGTATTGCCGCTTCCACCGAGACACCACTCATGCGACCAAAGATTATAAAACTTTGAGACGGATTTTCCATGACAAGCTCCAAAAGGGAGAGATAATTAACGCGGACATAGAAGTTGCGGGGAACCAACCATTTTCACCCCACGCTACATGACCATCGTGACAGGAAGTGGTTTGATATACTACAAAACTCGAGGAGGGGGTATGTTAAGTACAAAGGCAATCATGTGTTGTAAAGTCCAAAGATTATGTACTCGAAGTCACAATACAGATGTTTGATTATGATATGCATATTCTAAAAATTATAATTATTTGTCTATGTGCATGCTTATACGAATAAGAAAGACCACATGACAAGTTCCTGAAACGCGTTTAAGACATTTCGGCAAAGTTTGTTCGTTGAACGAATTTAAGACGTTTCAGCAAAGATTGTTCCTGGAACGTATTAAACGAAAAATTTTCCTGGAACACACTTAAGACATTTCAACTAAGTTTGTTCCTGAAACACACTTAAGACATTTTAGCGAAGCTTGTACCTGGAACGCATTTGAGACATTCCAGCAGAGTGTGTCCCCGAGACGCAGTTAGAACGTTTCGATAAAGTTTGTCCTGAAATGCAATGAAGACGTTTCAACAAAGATAGTTGGGCAGAACTTAGCCGTTGTTGGGAATCCTTTTAAAGTGGAACTTGGCCGCCATAACGTGTCTGAAATACACAAGTTATCTTAACTATTTGATTTGCTCGTCGCCGTGGTATATGGATCTTGTCATATAAATGGAATCTAACTTAGAGTTTTACTATGAATATGCTCATGTTAAAAGTCGTATGTAAGAGAGACGTATGTGTGAAGTAGAGATGCATGATAATGAGGCATGATAACGGTTTGAAGTAGAAACGAATGAGCATGTATGATGAAAATTTAAAGTATGAACTGATGCATGATAAAATCTAAAGTAGGGATGAGTATATAACCATTTCAGCATGACCATTACGGATAGTCCAATATGCACGCGCCTCCTTAGGGAACTTGATTACATTTTTGTGTATATGTGCACCTTCTTAGGCAGTATCATACAAGTTCCTACGGATATGCGCTTTCACAAGTTGAATCATCTATGGACGGCCCTCCAGTATGTGCACCTGCCGCCGGTTATTTCTTGATAAACTTCACCCTAATTAGTTATCTCAATATCAGAAAGCCATGGTACGTTCGTTCATGATTCTAATGAATTATCTCTAATAATAACTATGAATACATCATTGAACTGCATATGTCATTTGCATTTTTTGTGATGATAGTAGTGAATCTATTGAGTATCTATTCTATAGTTGCACTGTTGTCTTTTGCTATTTGAGCTCAGACTTCTTCAGATGTGTGAGACAAGGACCTCGTGGCTTTTGATTGTGACCAAACCTAAGCGGTTTTCTTCTACTCTCGTAAAGCTGCTCTTTAATATTTTTATGAATAGCTGTTGTTTTGAGGCAACTCTTTGAGATAATGAGTCTCTTTTTTTGTTTTGTTGTATTGTTAGGACAGTTAGTGAGATATTTTGGTCTTTAAAAAGTGTAGAAAATTCTTATGTAAATTTTTGGCTTCAAGTTAGTTAGGGGTTTTTCATATAACATTTTTATTAGCTTTTGCTTAGGTTAGGGTTCCGCCTTGGCTGTGTCTCTGGTTGGCTTGTTTTTTCTTTATATTTATGGGGTATGCATTTTGTATTGTTGTAATTTCTTTGATTAAAATTCAAGTGCTTTCTAACCAAAAAAAATCTTGGGGGTCAAACATCTTATCCATTGGAACAGTCTCAAGCATAATAGTCAATTTTATTTCAAGATTAATTTGGTATCTTAGAAATCTATTTGGGAGCAATATTTTGAAAATATTAGATAGTAATATAACATCTAACATAGATAATATATGTATGAAAAATTGTCTCATGATTTATAATTTAAGCAACACCTAATTTCAGATAAAATGCAACTAAATAGTGTCTTTAACATCGTATAACTTTTTTCATATTAAATGACAGTATTACGCAATCAATATAAATTTCTAAACTTAAAAAGAAAATCATTTAATTATATTTTTATTAATTTAATAAATTTAAAAAATTAAACAAAATGTAACCTCTCATTGCTCAGTCTCTAGTCTTGGATAGCAATCAATTCATAAAAAAAATGAAAAAGAGATACAATCTGTAGTGAGAGTAATTGTAAATCACTAGATAATAAATCTTTTACTTAACTTGATCCAAGTAATACTCAAAGATTCATTCATGTGCCTTTCATTAGTTACTCAAAGGGAAAATAATTGTCCTCATTTCTAAAATGCATACACCGCAAGACGCTCAAATTATATGAGATATTTTACCTTTTACTCTTATAAAGTATGCTTAATTCTTGCAGACAGAACCTATTCGTATGAAAGAACTAACATTTTTTTCTCATTTACCATTCTCCATTCACGACTAGCTTCACCAATTTTTCTCATTCTCACATATCCGTTGGCCTAACAAATTGTCAGAGGCTGTGTTGACGAAGCTAGGAGGAGTGGATCAATTTCAACAAATTAATGATTTACGCTTATTACTTTGACTAATACTTAAAATGACTTTTCACAAAATCATGAAACCCAAAAGGAAATGAGTGCAATAATAATGGATTGCAGCTTCTTCTAATCAAATTCTAATTCCATCTTTCTTCGTTACTTTCAAGTTTTCAACTAAAAGTTCTCCTTTTCATGAAAAGTCGAGCCATTAATTATAAACACAGAACAATGAAGATTCTCTGTGAAACAAAAAAAAAAGTGATTAATTTCTACTATAGCTTTTAGCTTTTCCTTTGTTTTTCTTAATCTTTGCTCGTCAAATTAACATGCCATTAATACATTTTAATGTTTAGATCCACCACCTTATAAGACGTGCTAGTCTTAAAAATTCCCACAAATAGAATAAGATGCATTTCCTGTAACCAAACAGTTCTTAAGGATACGTGCCATTCATTAAGACGAACTCAGCGTTACAAGTGATGGACCTTTACAATGAGCTGTATGAGCGAACCTCTATTGCTGATGATGGTGGTGTCGACCTTTTCGCACATTTACAACCGTTTGTTCATGCGAATCACACACCTGCGTCTTGAATTTACACCCAAACCTCTTCGTCAATGATCCTCTCCAGCTGGCCCCATTTTCTTCTTGTGGGACCGCCTTCGTCTTATCAATCTTCTGGATGACTTTCTTCATCGTGGAACACTCTCTCTCCAGCTGATGTACTCGCGTCCTCATGCTATCCATGTCTAAGCGAAGCACCTGATTCTCCCTCACTGCGACCCTCCACGTGTTGCTTTTCCCCGCAGTTTGAGCCGTCACGTCCGCTACCTCTCTCTCGTCTCCGCCTTGTTCAGTTGGCGAGAGAACCGAGGGTCTCGCCGACTCAGGTAACGTGGGTGTTTCGGCTGCCAATATGGTTCCGGCTATGGCGTGACGGAGCTGAAGTTGCTCGAAGAAAAGGACCTGCACTACCGCTCGCAATGGAAGGCGCTCGTTCTGTGCGGCGTGTGTGCACGCCTCTAGGGTGAGCTTCTGGCAGTTAATCACTCCGCAGATTTTTTCTCGGTCTGATTCCGTTATCCATGGATGTGCCTGCTAATTAAAGAAACAGAAAGGTCATCGTATAATGTATAAGCCAGTGGCTTCTGAAGTAGCAGATATAGATTGGTTGGCGAGTTAAATTTGTTCTTGGTACCTTAAGGTACAGATCGACGGCCCTGTAAAGACCATCGTCGAAGAGTCTAGCTTGTTCCGGAAGAGACATAGCGAGATCGTAAAACTTCTCCGGCTTCAGATTTGCATCTGAGGCGATCTCAGACAGATAGGCATCGAATAATTTTCCGACTATCATTAATGCCGGCGATCCCGTGGCATCTTCATTGTTCTCAGCGTCGTCTCCTGATGCGTTGCTCTGTTCTAATCCCTCTAAAAAGTTGGCTAAGATCCTCTCCACACAATCAATATCGTATAAAGTTTCATTCAAGTATGAGTAACTCGGAATTAGCAGATCGTCAAGGGTAGCCTGCTCGAGTTGCGAACCGATCTTCTTCTCCAAAGCAGCTCTGCAAGCTTCCGAAGCGTTCAATATATTTGCTGTCCTAAACAATCCGAAAAGAATTCTTATTGGGGATGAAGATCTGGAGCTCCTGTCTAATGGAAGATTGCCGATAATAGTCTCTAACAGTTCCCTCTGTTGAATCTCCGAAAATGTAGACGATGAGGATGACGACGATTTCCTGTTAGACAAAGAAATACCGGGAATGTACTTCTTTGCGTAGTAAATTAAACAGCTCTCAATTATATCGGAGCTCAGATCTTGATCTCTGAAAGCGAAAATCACCCGCTTAAAGAGAGGGAAGCTCAGATGTGTGAGATGCTCAAGCCATGTAGCATTGGTGTTTCTAGCAGCACTCTTTTTTGTCCCACCAGTTTCAAGACCGTTCCACAGAATCTGCTTCGAGAAATCTCGAGTTCCGTTGCCTCCGCGGCGCACCGGCCAACCAAATAGAGTTGGATCAGCGGAAGAGACTCTGGAAGAGATCGAGTCGATGCATCTCTGCGTAATGCCTAGGCTCTCCGCAAGTGGCATTACGCGCTCACATGATGTTAAGGCTTTTATTGATTCATTGAGACTCTGTAGCGCATACTGTGACAAGAACCTTTCTGTCTTGGAGATGAGATTCTCTTCCGAGTATTCTTCGGTCATTTCGAGAAACTCGCCTGCACATCGGAGGGGGGCGACATTGGAAGCGGTTAGATCGATCTTGACGCCGTAACAGAACTTGGCGGCCATCTCGAAGGCTTCAGAACCGCCAGGGAAGTCTGAGAGAACTATCTGACACTGATACTCCTCAATTTCATCTTCTTCTTGTTGTCTCCCTCTCTCTTCTTCCTCGATTTGTTCTTGTGTCTCTGAACCAGTTGTTCGAATATTTTGGATGACAGAAGAAGAGGGCTCTGCCTCTTGCTCAGTAATCAGATTGTGAAGTTTTCGGCTCTTTGACATCAGAGGAAACTGAAACCGTCAGAACCCCAAAAAAGGGGGGGAAAAACAACCCAACTATTAGAAATTGAACCAAGAAAAAGAAAAGATAGCCAATGAAAGGGAACAATGGAAAATTCTATTGATCGAACCTTGTGAAGATGAAAGCTCATATCGCCAACTTCAATCACAATGTCGCTAGGTAATCCGGTGGTACAAAACCTGCAAGAGAAATCGGAAGAAATTTTGCTCATCAATAAATTTGGAAATGAATAAGAGCGAGAGGTGGGAATCAAAAGCACTGAAGTTCCTTCTAACCATGCTTGGCCTTTGGAGCTTGGCTTCTCTACTGCCACCGGCATCGCCGCCGCAGCCATTTTTTCAGGTAAACTGAAACTGAATCTGTCTTTTATTATGTACTCCCTTACTCCCTATATGAAACTAATACATCTGCCGCAGAAATTCGAATGCACTGAAATCCGTGTGAGAAAAATAGGAAGAGAAACAAAACAAAGGGAGAGGACTAAGATTTTCTCTGGGTGTTTTTTGGTTAGTGAAATGGACTAGACCTCCGACAGATAGATGAGAGTGAGTGATGATGGAAAATTATTGTTCGGTTGTGCTTAGCTGTTGTGGTTTTTCTTCTTACTTCCCCCTCAGTAGAGTGTACCTGATAGACAGATAGGATAAATAAAAGAAGAAAAGGGAATTGGGAATCCAAAAGAGACTCAGATCGGACAAATAGAGCAAAACAAATTTCGAAAAAGGATGATAAAAATTAGAAAAAAAAATGCTTTTTTTTCTTCCCTCTTCTCTTTGAATCAGCTTAGAATCCCAACCATTTCAAAGCTCTCTCTCTATCGCTGTGTGTTAATTTTGAGTGAGAAAAGGTGGGACTTAGAAAGGGGTGTCTTTAGAAATAATCATTTCATTAATGGGTCACTCTTCAAGACTTCAACGGCGTTCCGTCGTTAAAGAGTTTTCTTTGAATTTCAAATATATTTTGTTAAATTTCAAAACATATTGATTGAATGTCTAAGTATATTTATTGAACCACTTCAATATATTATTAAACTTTTTTCATATATTATTGAACTCTACGACATTAATGTTAGAAAAATATTTAGGGGTCGTTTGATATAAGATTACGAATAAATGATTTTCAGAATAAGATTACTGAAATATGATTATGAAAAAACATATGCCTGAAAAGATAAGATTACCGTGTTTGATAATAATTGAGAATATAGTTATCAATTTCTAATTTTAACTTTGAATTGATTAAAATATTTTATATATTATTTATTCCATTTTTTTACTGTGTTTCACCCAAAACTCTTTTCCCCTTTTCTTCCTCTCATCTCGGTCAATGTCTACAAAATCTCTATGCAATTTTTCGTCTAAGGCCATTCATTCTCAAAATTTCTCTCTATTTTTTGGCACTAAACTCAATTTTTGGAGAGACATTTTTTAGTCATTTGGTTTCCTTCTCCAAAGTCTCTCTCATGCGATTTTACTGCCTAATCGGAGATTCAATGAAGGGATTGAGCTACGGTAGGAGTCAATCTGAGATGTCATCTAACTGAGTATCCCCATGTGCGGTCTATACCCAAATTTTTAAGAAATTAGTTGTCCTTCCAACAAGCACATAACTAATGGTGAGAAACCTACTCTCTTCTCCGTAAAATTAAAAAAACCCAGATATTGTGCTATGTAATTTATGATTTGAAATGTGTTATATTTACTAAACTTTCATTCTCCCAATTTGTGTTCTGTTTCTCAACTTCTGTTGTTATTTTTGAAAAGGCAGTTCCAATCCATCTCTCTTGAAGATCAGTCATCTATGGATTTTAGTGATTTACGAAGATGAGGGATATTTTGGGTAACAAAATAAATAAGTTGCTGAGCATCCAAATGCCTCTCATTTTTTAGGGTTTCAAGATATCCTCATTTAAGAATATTTTTAAATTTCGGACAATCAAAAGTTTATTCGATTTGTATAACAAACATAGATATCGTTGAAATTTCAAGTATTTGACTAAACATTATCTTATACCAAACGGCCAAAAGGATTGAAGAATTTTTATCATTAATTACTAAAAAGCATAACCAACAGGCCAAAGAAATGGCATTTGAATGCCAACCGGGTATAATTTGCTTCTTAGGTAAGTGATTGAATATTTTAATTCATTTCCTGATTTTAGTATCTTGGTATCTTCTCAGTTATTGGCTCTCAAAATTTTTTAGCAATAATATGCTAATCAAACGATTTTAAATTTTTAATAAAAATAAAATATTGTCTTTTCTCTTTTAGCCAAAAACAGATTGGAAATTTGAAATTTTCAGCTAAGCTTCTGCCTCTACTATTCGTTCTCAAACTTCACCAGTGTAAATGTTCCAATAATAAATGGGATTTTCATAAACATGGCCGGCTCATATAAGACTCTTTGGATTCATTGTTTCAAACTAGAATGAATGGTGTTGGTGAAGCCAACAATCATTGACGGTTCACTATATTTATTTGGCACTTTTATTTGTTCAATATGCTTATCTTTTATATATTCAATTTTGATGTAAAAAAAATGTCATAATGGAATAAGAAATTTTTTAAATGAAAAATAAATTTCTTGAGAATACGTAGATTAAAATATTATATATATATCAGTTATATCTAAGAAATTTTAGTTAAGTTAATTAAGTATCTTGAGCAAATGTCAATACATACATTATCAGTTCTTAAAGTTATAGCATCTATACTATTTTCTCAAACAATAATATAATTACTTTCATGTCTAAACTTGCAATAAAAAAGAATTCAAGGATATATTAATCAATCAAAAATTTCTCCATTTAAATTTTTTTATATATGAGCATTGCTATATAACATCCTAGCGCTCAGCGCTGCTATGATACGACAGTGTAAGTGTCAAGATATCACGCATTCACATCATAACTGAGAATATATTGTTCCTTATTATACACATAATGTGAGAGGTTATATAATATAAACTCAAAGTAGTACTGAACATCATGATGCTACATACTATTTTTCTTTATAAATATGATATAGTGTGTGTATATATATGTTAGGTCTCATATTGAGCATTTAAGTTACTAAGAACAAAAAATTAAAGCACAAGTATTCAGTAAAAGTTTAAAACATAACTATGGAAAAAACTAATACTTAATTTTCACAATATTGCATATCCCGGACACAAAAATACTATCAGCTTGGTTTATAGCAGTCTATTGAAACCAAGGAAAAAATATACATTATCTTCTGTTCAATATTTTAAATACGAATAAAATTATTTCAAGTTTTATCGATAGAACGAGAATTTCATTTAATATAGTCTATTTGTGTACTGAAAATGAAGATGAAACTATGCATAACTTGCTCGAGGAAGGAAGCCGTATTTAGTTATTTTTCAAGGAAATATATTACTTATCTTCATCTTTGCTTAATTATCAAGTATTTATTATAAACTTTGGCCTTGCTATCCCGAAATTAAGTAGGATATATTTATGTATTATCAAAACAATGAGGCTATATGGAAATATTAAAATCTCGATGGAGATAGGTAAAAATTACTCAAAAGTTTTATTCCTGTGTCTTGATCTTATTTTCTTTATCAAAAAATATATTATAATACATAGAAGAAAATTACAATGACTCGTATAAAGATGTTAATAGGTAGGGTATAGTATGAACAATATCATATCCATTCATATACTCATGAACGTTTTATCCTCATACTGACTACAATGACAACGAAAATTTCATTGATTGGTAACGGTATGGGTAACGAGTAAATGTTTTCTACCCGCATTATGTAATTGACAATAATTTTAAAACAACATGAAATTTTTTTCATATATTCATATTAAAATCTCACAATAATATTTCGACTTGCAAAAATCAAAACAAACATAATCTAAACATTTAAATTTACTCATGATCATCTTGATTTTTTTTTCATCTTTAAATATTTTCACAGCTTAATACCTATATAAAAAAATACATTAGGGACAACTAACTATTATTAGGCAAACTCGTAGGTAATATTGTCATATGTAAAACAAATTAGAAGAAAAATACAAAGATGGATAGAACATATCTTTCAGTTTTGAAATTTTGTGTGTAAAGCAAGAACCACATATAGACCTATTCTCTTTCTCATTTAAGGCAACACGTCTACCACAGGACCCTTGCCTTCCATGCATTTATGATCGTCTTAATGCATTTATGGTACAGAAAAGGTACTTCATATTTATTTAATCATGCTGACACAGTGATGTTTTTTGGCAATAATAAATGTGGAAGAACTACTTTCATATTAATATTAAATTACCTAAATTATCAACACAATTAACAATGAGAAACTTCGACAAGAAAAACAACCAAATAAGAGAAACAAGTTTATTTTAATTATTTATATGCATAATCTTAAACCTACAATCTGAAACTAATTACTATGATCGATCGATTTTAAAATTAAAAAAAAATTTGAATCAAGAACGGTTCGTGGGAGGAATATAAAAAAATATTAAATAATTTAAAACTAAAAATCCTTATCAGAATTAGAATCAATCATTGAAACTAGAATATTTTCTTATCAAAATTAGCTAAAAAGGGAAACTAGAATCAATCATTGACTATCATCTAATTTAATTAAAAATAAAAATAACATTTGAATTGAAATACAATAAATTCTAGAATGTTTAATTAAATATAAGGACCCCGTCAAATCTGATTATGAAATCTGTAAATCAAAATTTAAAATCGCTAACTCCAAATTCGTCAACAACTGATTGAAGACGTGATACTAAAAATCTACTATTTACCTTATCATAATTAGAATAAATCATTGAAATTATAATATTTTCTTGTCAGAATTAACTTAAAAAAAGAAAAATAGAATCAATCATTGATTATCATCTAATTTAATTAAAAATAAAAAAATAACGTTTGAATTGAAAGACAATTAATTCTAAAATATTTAATTAAATGCAAGAACCCCATCAAATCTGATTATGAAATTTATAAATCGAAGGTTAAAATCGTCAACAGCTTGTTAATGATGTAACACTAAAAATCTGATATTTACCTATAACTTGAAAAAATCTGTTATTTCTTAAATTAATTTTTAAAACTAATTCATTTAATACAAGTACTTAAAATAGGACCGTTGTTTTTAAAATGCTCTCCTAAAACATAGTGAATCTTGTAATTTCTCTTTTTATCCTTATTTAATTATCCATATGATTTGTTTGTTTTTGACAGTTGTTTAAGTTAATTTAAATTATACAACATATAATTTAATTGAACTGTTGAAAATCAATGTTTTAGACCGGTGTCAGCAGAACAAAACCTCTTGTCTTGGGTATTAACAAGTTTGATGAAATCCCATAAATAGCTGCTAGGTGTAAGGTAACCAGAATGCAGTGCAGTCTACCCATAGCAATTGAAGATAAATTAGTATATATTTGTAGCTATTTTAATATTTAGGAAAGCAGTTTTTTTGTCTTCATACTGTCTTCGTAGACTGTAATTAGAGGCTAAACAGGTGTGTTCCCAAAATAAAACGAATCTAATCCCTAACAATAGCCTGCTTTATCTAATTAATTTATATTACTCAAACCACATGCAACTACAGTAATTAAAGGAGCTATACCTTCCCTAATTCAGAGAAAATTTACACTGCTTCTCTACATCATCTAAGTTATGTGATTAAATTTGCAATTTTTCAGTGTTAATTTATTCCCTCTCTTCACTAAGAATAAAATAAAATATCCAGGGATGCACATAGAACAATAATTATAGAGAAAATTTTAAAAAGAGTATATTGAAAAAAAGAAAAAATAAAATTAATACCCTAGATTTTTTTAATGAAATTTGATTTTTTACAAGAAAATGACTAAGTAACTCTTTTGATTAAGAATTTTTTAAGTCAACGTTGGTGCTTGCTAGACGGAAGTCTAGATAAAATATTTTGATGTTAATATTAACGTAACACTAGACCATGTTATAACAGAAATTTTTACTAGATCAAAATTTAATACAAAAATAACTTAATCTTTACTCATATATAAAAAGTCACATTTCCTTAAAAAAAGTTACGGGTCTTAATTTTATTTTTTGTGCACAGAAGTTATCCCACAACAATTTCTCATAACTATATAGAAAAGTAATTAATTGTTTTCCTCTAATTGAGCAACTTGTTTGTTATTATTATTCCCTTCAATTTAAACGTTGTTTTTTATTTTTATTTTTAATTCAATTAGATGATAATCAATTATTGATTCTACATTAAATTTTGGTTGATAGCGTTAATGGCTTCAGGATTTATGTTTTTTTTTTAACTTTTGGTGGTTACTGATTTACGGTCATGGTAAATATGACTTAAAAAGCTGAAAATTAATTACACTCATAATTATAGTATCATTGAAATTAATATATAATCTATAAACGTTTGATATACTCGAATATCTTCAAAAACACGCATTATCTATATATTTTTTGAAAGATTTTTCAAATAATATTTGTTGATAGAGTTGTATTAGTATTATCATTAATATACTCGAATAATTATTTTTTAATGACTATTATCGAAATAAATTTTCATATGCGATGAATTTGTAGTTGACGATTTTAAACTTCGATTTACGGATTTCATAGTAACATTTGGTGGGGTCATTTCCTATATTAAATATTCTAAAATTTATTGTCCTTCAATTTAAATTTTTTTTATTTTTAATTAAATTAGATGATAATCAATTATTGTTTCTAGTTTCTTTCTTTTTTAGTTTTGGTTGATAGCGTTAATGGCTTCCGNAAATAATATTTGTTAATGGAGTTGTATTAGTATTATCACTGATATACTCAAAGAATTATTTTTTAATGATTTTTTAATTATATTAGTATCATTATAAACATATCGAAATAAATTTTCATATGTGATGTAAGTGTTTATTGTTGTTTTTGTAAAGATTTAATTTAGATTTAATTAGTTTTTTATTTTAGAAATAATTGTTTGAAGGAAAGTTAATGTATTTAGCAATTTTCAAGAGATTTTGATCGGTGTAGTTGAGATTCTTAAAAATGGTTATGGTATGTTTAATTTTTAAATAATGCTAATTAATTACTTCTTAATTTCTAGCATCTATCAGTTAGGTATATCAGTTGTTTATCGATGATATATCTGAAAAAATATCTAACATATTATATATAGATGATGGTTAATTTAATCTAAAACTATTGACTAATTATGAAACCTGTTATTCACTTAAATTTATTGAAAACCTGTTATTTTTTAAAACACCCTTTCAAATTGTCAAAATTCTCCATTTTACAACTATATCGGTGGGCCTGATTGACTTTTTGAAAACTCTGTTTCAATTTTGTCTATGTTTTACATGCAATAATATAAAATCATTGCATGTAATAATGTGGGGATAATATGGTATACGACCAGTGTTCCGTCATTTATGTGCCGTGTTGATCACCGTACATTTTTGTTAAAAATGGTAAGAGGGTCATTTAGCTGCTTTGATATCTCAAATGGGCAATCCTTGTAGTTTTCTCTATTTCCAAGTCCTGTTCTAAAATCCTTATTCTCTCTCTCTTGATTAGTACATAATCATCCAATGATATCAGGTACATGCAAAAATAAAATGAGATAATATTTTTCATACATCATATAGCTGCAAGTAAAGTATATGGGGCAGTACACAACTTTGGTACACACATTACACATTTAAAGTCTATGTGTAATACACGGTAAACATGTTTTTTAATATTTTTCACATTTTATTTTAAATATTATCATTTGCTGCAGTAGAATTAAGTTACTGCAGTTTTTGAAAACTCTACGCAAACAAAAAAAAATAAGAGGATATGATTATTTTATTTATTAGTCCACAAGGAATTGCAGGTAGAAGTTGGTCAACATGTCTTGACCATACCTTAAATTTTACATTATTAATAACATTTTCCTCTTACCAAAGTTTGTAAATAACATAAGGATACGATGGTATCCAATACAGAGACCTTACTCTTCTCACTCTCTTTATTTGTGCATTAGCCCCTCCACTATGATTCTAACAAAGCATTTGCCTGCCTGCCACTGCCAGAATCCAAGGCTCTCTTTTTAACATTTTTATTTGGCTGCACACATAAATATAAACACTTAGGTCACTATGCCAATGTACACAGTAAACAAAAAGCCTAAGAATGAACTTCTATTTCAAATTTGAACCCATCTTCTTATTAACTTCAAATAAAGTTTCTCCTACTAAATTCTGGTGGGTTTCTCTGTATGTGTTGTCCTGAAACGGTGATTATTTGTTGGTTGTAACTAGAAGTTCAAATTTTGATAGATAAGGATTTTATAGAAACTTCTTTTCAGAAATGTGCATTGGTTTCTTTCCCTCTTGAGAATAATAGTTATGGTCATATATATGATACATTATTGTTATGGTTGCATTGAAAGAGGAGTGATTGGTGACATGAGCCCACTTGCTATCGAAAAGAAAATGGGCGGTTTCTACCATATATTTCTCTTATTTGAATTTCAAAACGAAATACTTTGAGGTGGCATTTAATTTTAAATACAGATCCTCTTATTAGAATTCTCATCCAGAAGGATTATGTTTTTCTCATCTGGACCGTTGAGTTGAGTTCCAACAATTCAATTGAGCTCGAAACTAATAATGAACAAACATGTTAATGTTTTTATTCATTTAATCTTCTAGTGCAAATAAATTTGGGTCGTCTATTTTTTTCCGGACAAACATGATATAACAAATTCACCAATTGTTCTCACAAAGGAGGAGTGAAGTTGTAGATGTAGTTTTTTCTTAAGTAATTAATTGATTATATTTAAATTACTACGTCTAATATTATATACATAATAAATTACTTATACTTGATTAAAATATTTTTAAAATTGAGATGTTATTTCTAGGTACGAAAGCATATTCTCTCTTCCCTTCTGAAAAAGCCATGGCTTTTCTTTTTTCTCATTATATTATAAAGATGTGCAATTATATGGTTTACGGAAATAGTCAACTGTACATTTTGGACACAAAATAAACCGACTTTCAATATACAATTTGAAAACTAACAAGCATTAACGGGGAGGATCTGAATTCCTCTCAATATCATTTCTCCTTATTCTATATAAATTTAATGCTCAATAATTTATATGGTTGTGATAGTGATCATTCTTATGAAATTTATGGCTCTACATGGTTTCAAATGGTTAGAATTTTTCTTTTAATTCCTAGACTTTTATTGGCTTTAGGAGAGGAAAATGGAAACTAGGAACAAGTGATATTACTGAAAATCATCCATTTTTCAAGGTTATTTTTAGTTCTTGGGAAATATGAATGAATGAAAATTGAGACAAAAAAAGTAAGAAGGTTTAAAAAATGAAGGAAGCAAATTTTTCTTCTACAACTTTCAAAGAGTCGAAACAATGGAATTGCGTTCATTTCCAGATTTCGTTTCCTTTCTCTCTTAATTTGCAAGATCCAAACATAACCTTGAAATTTATCCAGTACTTCAGAAAATTGAAGTTATAATACCTGTGGTGGTTGAAGCCGAAGCTCCAGCAGATGGTTGGTCCTTGGCAAGGGCTTCGGCTGAAATGCCAGGCCACGAGCGGCACATGCAATGCTTTCCTTTTTCAATGCCTTCATATATTTTGGCAAGATGCCTCCCACATCCTCCCCATGAAGACTTCCCACACTTCTTGCACTCTACAACGAAGCACATATTTTAGCTACTAACCTTTTTTTTTTCGTATCCTCTAATTAAGCTATATATTTGTGTGATTCGTTTCAGTTATATAGCATCTTTTAGCTCTGATTTTATCGCCATTTGCTTTATTTTTAAATGCCCTGTTACAAGTGAAACAACTATGCATGTCTATTTGTCTATTCGAATCTTGAAATGGTCCAAAAACATGTGAAAGAGTTGTCTATTGAAGGTATCGGTCCCTTCTTGGATAAGAATTCACTTCATAGATATTCTTTTGGTATTTTCAATGACGACTCGTGGTAGTCTTTAATTTGTTAGTCTACCAAAGCTATAGCATTTAAGGGTGTAGGTAGGTTATAAAAATAATGCACTTTCGTTACATGTCTATAATTGAGAAATCACAAGAGAAATCTTTTAGAACATGTTTGACTCTGTACCCAGATGAATTTCTATATCACAAAATTGCCGAATCAGGAGTCTAGAAGAGGATCGATATGTACTGTTAGGAAAAAGCAAATTGATTTTGTTTGTGAAAGTCATACTAAACAAAACAACTTTTGTGAAAGTCACGCTAAAACAGCTAGACTATTCCATCAAATATATAATATTTTAAAAGTGGGAAGTATGAGATCATTTTTTTGAGTAGTTTTGTTCACTTTTATTTCTACTAATCTTAAAATACCCTTAAGAAATATTAATCTTAAAATACTCTTAAAAAATACACATGACGTATTTTTTTCTATCAAATAAAAATGTTTAAATATGTATCAATTAAAAACTGACTTTTGAAATGTGATGTTTCAAATGTGACTTTTAGAATATAATTTCATGAGAAGTGACTTTTGAGATATATCCATTTACGTAATAATTCTTACGTTCATGTATTTCTGCATCGAGTTCCTTCATATATCTTGGTTTGCTTTCCTACATATATCTTGGTTTGCTTTTTCTAAGTGTTCTTTGTAAATTATAGATGATTGAAATACAAAACATTAGACAAAAAATATTATATATAAAAAATTATCCATATAATAAGATATTTTTATTTATCAATTTTTTATATTTGATTATGATTATATTATAAACATACAAACTTTTATTTATGAATAATATTGATATTTATTAGAAATAATACATACTATGCACGTAATACTGACATCATTCGTTGGAAAGGAATTTCCTCAGCATGGCCCTTGAAAACTTTAAAAAGATTATAGTGGGGAAAATATTAATATTGCATTATTTTAAAAGCTATATCATCATAAAAGTGGTAATAAAATAGTCCAAGATTTTTCTAATAATGGTACCTAAAGGATTTTCATGATCATGTATTATATAGAAGCTTGTTGAAAACGTAATAAATAAATGACAATTTTAGAAAGCAAGGTGGCCCAGAGGAAATATTGAACTCGGAATGAATATTTCCAGTAGCATTAAAAGCATATACCACAAAGTTCGATAGATTCAAACATACATGGCACGCATACTACTACATGATATCACAAACCCAGACTACGAGTGTACGCTAAACTGTAAGTAAAATGAACAAGGTAAGATTGGTTATATTTTTTGACAAGCCTGATATGGAATACAACTTAAGTAGGCTACGATAGAAATGATCAGGATCCATCGAACTTCTACATTAATATCGTAGTGCAACTAATAGATCGCAATTAGGAATCCTACTTTAAAAATATCCAGAACCTTTCAAGAGGACCCACCTTTATCTTGTGATTGATCTGATGCTTGTTTTTTCGATGGGCTTGAATCTGCTGACTCTGAGTTCACTAATACTCGCTTGACTCCTCTTCCCACTACACCAAGGTGAGTGACACCAGCAGCGCTATTTGTGTGGGCAGTTGAGACAGTTGGAGAGTCAAAACCTCCGTTGCTGTTAGCAGTACCCATCCGCGAAGAGCTAATCACTGTTGGAGGTGCACTCTTTTCACCATCCCTAGTCTTGGCAGATGCTATCCCAAGGATTTCAGCAAGAATTGATTTTGGGTTTAAAGCCAGTTGTTGCAAATCTTCAAGCTGCAAATACAATATTGCATTATTCAAGGAAAACATGAACTAGTTTCGTTGAACCTTGAGCAATACAGATTCAGCTTACTTTTCTCTCCAGTTCACCCATGAGGCCAGTTAGTGTTTCGATCTCGGCTTGTTTATGTTCTATAGGATTATCAATCTGGGACCCTTCAGAAGACTTCTGGAATCTTTGATTTAAATTGGAAGCAGAAGAAGCAGTTGTTAATTCTGAGGCACTCTTTACTTCATTCATGAGCCGTGCCACTCTAGACTTGCAAATGGATATGGCCTTCTCGCAATGCGGAACGGCCTCCTGAGGCTTAGAACCGAATTCCAGACACAAACATAGCCGGAAGTTTCTGAATTACTATATAAGGCTGCAACAAAGTTACTAGCACATGCAAACACAAACCAACATTTTTATGCATAGGAGGCTGCTTTTTTTTCCATTCACATTTTATCACAATAGCATACTATTCCCCAAACCTACATACTGACAGGAGAATATATATGTTGGACGATCTTAAATAATTTTTCTTGTCCATTTTCCTAAAGTCTGCTCCATTAACTTCTGATTATCATTCAATAAAATTAGATAAGCTAATTATCTTGACAAATGACAAGGATACAGTTCAGCTAACTGTCGGCTGTCTGGTTCAACAAGTCTCTCTAACATCAATAATGCTTTCTCGTAGTCACTGCGGGAAGTTTCGATGTCCTCTACATAAAGCAAATCACAGACAATGACCCATGTTAAAAATAGCTACAGAACTCTTTAGAGAGTTAGGGCAAAACACCTTTTAACCAACCTATTATACAAATCATAAGTCAAAAGTTGTTACCTCTTTCCAGTGCCACTTCTGCCAAGGCTGATAATATGTCTACTTTCTCCAGTGTATCACTTGACTGTTTTTCAACTATTGCTCTGGCAACGTCTAGCATTTTCCATGCCAAATCCAGGTCAGACTCATCTTCATCTGCATCAGCCAAGTCATCAGCATCAGAGCCATCAGAATCTTCCTTCTCCTCCTTCTTGCTAGAAACTGCATAAAATATAGAAAGCAGGTGAGGATATTACTACTCTGTGGAAGCATATGGAATCTCAATGGCAGATATAAAATGACAACCAAGTCAACTTAAATAATTACAGATATGGTCAATGCAAACATTTCTGTCAATGATAAGATAAACGGAAAAGACAGAGATGTACACCATTCAAGTACATCAAGAGTTAGTAACATGCATTATATTCATTTCATAAATGCACCTGAAAATCTACCCATTCTAATTAAGTAAATTATTATCAAATAATTGGTACAGCCTTCGTGAAAAATAAAGTGATAAGCACAAGGAAAAGCAAGTGAACAACGTTATGCCAGTTACATCTATCAGATAGCAGGAGCAAGATACCCACCATCATCTGCTACACCTTCCTCATGGTTTGCACTGGTAACATGTTCAGTATTACTTGAGGCAGAAGCAGCTGAAGATTCACCATTGCAAGCACTCTTGACAGATCCATCTTTGTCAATGTCTTGCTGAGATTCACCACCTTTTTTAGGTACAACTCCCAGTGGATCAGCCTCTTCCTGGGCTTTGTACAACAGGGCACATCCATATTTATAGTAAAACTTGACGCATTCAGGAGCTAGTTCACCATACTGTGCAACCCTGATGTTGAAGAAGATTCAAGGATTACTAACAGTAAGCTCTTAACAAGAAAATACCAAGATTAAGATGATTATTAGAAGGTTGAAGCCACAGATTTAGCAGACATTCCCGGATCCCCCCAAACAACAAATTTTCTCTTTAAATCATAAATGTTCTATTCAGTCACAAGCAAGATCAATCGATTAGCTCGCCAACCCAGCTTTAGGTTCAATTTCAGCACTGAACACACTTAGCTATAAAGCAGCAGCAAGTACTGCAGACAACAAAAACCCTAGAAGAAAGCATGTCCTTCAAATCCTAAAGTGAAAGAAGGTAAACCACCCGGTGATTATTCAACACAGAAATTAATTGTCTGATAAATTTACAATAAAAACTCAATCAAAATTTCAGGAAAAAATCATAGAAAACTAAAGGTAATGATTTCAACTCTCTCGAAAGTACACTCGATAGTTTGCCCATTTCCCAGCAATCAAACAGATAACAAAGTAAATAGGAGAGTGAACTGGAAATTCGAAAAAAGAAAACAGAGAAAGAGCATAAGATGAAGAAATAACTTGGAACCCTAACCTAATCTCAAGGGCACGACTAAAGCAATCAGCGGCCTCAGTGTAATCGTTATCTTTCATGGCCTTGGCCCCCTTCGCCATCAACTCATCCGCCAACTCCAACGCCTTATCTTCGCCTTCATCGTATGTCAAAGCAGAGGTTTCCGCGCCGTTGTTACTATTGCTGTTGTGATTAATATTATCGCAAGTGGACTCCGTGCCTCCCTGAGCATTGGACTCAACTGCAGCCTCGTTGGATTTTAGGGTTTCGTCCAGTTTTGAGGCTCCCATTGTAACGGAAGCTTCGGATACAGGAGCCTCTTCAACCATGGCTCTACTCACTCCAATTCGAAGAAAAATGAAAGTGAAAGAGGGTTTCTGAAAATTTCCAAAGAGGGTTTCGTTTTCCGCGCTTCAAAAATCTCCGGCGGAAACCTTATTTATAAGCGAGCCAAAAAAAAAACTAAACTTTCAGTTGAAATTTTTGAAATCCATATTTACCCTCCTATGGTGGTGGTTTGTGAATGAATATTATTTTGAACTATTGAAAACTTAATTCATTAATTACATTAAAAAATATTAAACATATTCATTTTCTTTTGTTACTATAAAATAATAGATAATGCATTAATTTGTAATATTTATGGAATAAGATTTATATTAGATCTTGAATTTTTAATGTATCAACCACACTTCCTAATTAAATAACAGTAGACTCTTATAAAATAATGTGCATTATACATGATATATAAAATAAGTTATGTAGTGGCTCATTAAAAAGTAAGAATATAAAATTAGCTATATAGTGACTCATTAAAATGTAAGAAGATACATTTTAGGTATTATATGTGTAAGAAATTTTATTGTTTGAAAACATTGTGCATAAAGATGTGTTAAATTAAAATTTAGATGCTTAAAATTACATTATATGACAATGCTTTTTAAATATTATAGAAAATGACTTATTTAATTTCTTTATCACATTCCTAAGAAATTATTATATCATTAATAGATTAATAGAAAATATATTAATGCCTTTATATAAAATTAATTGTATGAATTTTCATGTTCACGTTAATATAAATTATTTATGAATAAATTATTATTAACTAAAAATAAATATTTTTTGTATATAAAAAATATCTTAAAATTTATATTTATGTGCGTTCATGTTTCTATTACACAATCATCAAAACTTAATTTGTAAACTATTTACAAGTATCATTATGTAAATCAAGTAAATAGAAAAATTAAGTGAAATAATTAATTTGTATGATATTTCAATCAACTTAAAAGGTAAAAAGAGAAATAAAAAATTTCTTCTTCAAACTTTTTTTAATAAAATATAGATATAGATATAAATTACTCATTCATACTAATTATTATTACGTGTTTTATTCATTCTTTAAAGCAAAAAGATAAGAGAATAAAAAAATTCTTAAAATTTTAAAATATACATAGATGAACATGATAAGGAGAAAGTAATTAATATTGTAAATTCTAGAATTACCCAATAATTTATGTGGTTTGCAAGGGAGGGAGGGTATATTCGACAATTAGAATCTGTTCAAAATTGGGCCACATAAATTGCTTTTTAGCTCACTTCGAAGATCAGAATTGCCCCACTCAGTAAGAGAATCTATGGCTTCCACAATCTCACCTCTGCTGCACGCTCTGTCTCCCCGCCATGAGCTCAATGCGCTTACCACGGTGTGCCAGGCTCGGGCGCCCAAGCCTGCTCCGGTAGTTCGCTCCTCCGAGCTTTCATGTAGGACCAGAAGACAGATGCTGTTTTTTCTTACGGCAACGGCGGCGGTGATAGGGAGAGAGAGGCCGTCATTGGCGGAGGACATCCCGCTTTTCGGACTACGAAAGAAGCTGAAGAAGGTGGAGGAGGAAGCTGAGGAGATTGTGAGGGAAGGGTTTGAGACCGCAGAGAAGGGTTTGGAAACCGCGGAGCGAGAGATTGAAACGGCGGAGAAAGGGATAGAAACGGCAGAGAAAAACATCGAAACGTCATTGAGTTCTGGAGGATTGGCACAGGCAGGGGTAGTGGCTGGGACGGAGTTTGTAGGGGTTCTGGTTGCTACTTCGGTTGTGAATGGTATATTGGGGCCTGAAAGTCAAAAATCTTGAAGGCTTTACGGAGAATTCGGGATTAAATCTTCTCCGTATCTGTAAGTGGTTTTCTATTCATAATTCGTGATCGAAATTGTTGTACAATTTCCATTATCGTTAGAGGCTGCTTATTGGTTGAACAATTGCATTTTTACTTCACCTTCTTGCCTCCTGAATTCGATGGGTCAAAAACCTACTGAAATCTGCAAGTGTCTTTCTCTGCAAAGTAAAGTGTAGTATAAATTTGATTAATTGCAAGTTGCAAATTCTTTTAAGTACTTTTCATTGATGTTTGCAACTACTGTTGTACAAAATCGTTGAGCTTGTGAGTACTTTTAATTAATGTTTCATTCTTCCATTATGGGTTAATAACTTAAATGACTGTACGCTTTCTGCATCAGTAAAAAGTATAATGTGCTGAAGAAACAGTTAAATTTGAAATTTGAGCAATGGTTAGGGAAGGTTAATTAACCTTGAGACGTACTCTTTGAAGAGAGTTATGGCTTGCTTCTTTGACTATCACAGAGTCACTCCAGGGATCCGGTAAAATCAGACTATTGCGGAGACCATTTGAAGGTGAAAGTTGATGATATTTGATACTACTCTACAGTTGACCAGAATAGTTTTTTTTTCCTTTTTCCTAAATTATATATATAGAATAGAAAGAAAAGATACATAAATGTGACAATGGCTAATAAATCCATTGAATTATGTTGAAAGCTATAAAAATCTATATCTAAGAAGTATTGAAGTCTGTCTGGAAAATTATTAAGCTTGTGTATCATTATACACTCCATTTTGGCTATCAATGTTTCTAACAGGTCCCTTGAACCAGTACCTTGCATCTAACAACCACCAAAGCATAACCAGACCCAAAATCACAGCCAAAGCAAGTGGTGCATAATTGAATGTTTCCCAAGCAATAGGATAATAAGTTGGCAAAAGGAAGACTGAACATGTATAACATATCCATAGAAACGCAATTAAGGAAACTGGTCTACTTGCTCTCCCCAAATAAAAAGGTCCTGGCTTGAAGTTCTTCTCTGCCATTACCAACCTTGCAAAGATAGGAACTGCATAGCCACCAACCCAACCAATTGTACATATTGAAGTTATGGCAGTGAAGACAACATTGAGTTTTAAGACAGGGAGTCCAAGAATTATGCAAATGGCTGCACAAAGCCATACTGCTTTTGAAGGCACTTTGTGCTTTGGGTGTACTTGTCTCCATATGGATGAAAAAGGAATGCCATTGTCTCTTGATAAAGCATATACCTGTATCAAACATGTTTTATTGAAAAGATTAACCGAATTCTTCTGTAAATACACATTGTTTTGTTTGAAAATATGCTTGACTTACTACTCTGGCAGCACTGGTTGTGATTGAAAGGCCGCCACAGAAGAAAGAAACCCATATGACAAATAGTAAGACGATTGCCCCAGCAGAATTCTGATACCTCCCATAGAAGGCATCGTAGAGTATTTGAGCAGGTACAAATGCCCCAGCTGTCTCATTACTTTTATCATAAAGATAGCTGAAATCCTGATTGGAGTAGCAAAAGAATTTGTTAGAACAAAGTTTTCATTAGGAAAAGTTAAGGTTTTTCCTTTGTGATTTTGTTTGAAGTGGATTTTCTATCGCTTTTTGTTATCAGGATCCTGTTAGAAAAGCATCTATTTTAGTATGTGCTGAAACTGTAAAGTATTCTATAGCATGCATACCTGAATGCTGAATGTAAGGGCTAATATATAAGCCCAGCCAAAAACAGAAATAATCCCAATGCTAGAAAGAATTGCTATAGGACCATTCTTGTCTGCACCTTTAGTTTCTTCAGTTAGATGTGCAGCAGCATCATATCCATACAGTGAATACTGGCTTACAAGAAAAGATAGGATTACTGCATATGGTTTGCTTGATATTCCAGTTTGCTCTGTTCCCACTTCAAGATTTGTAAATACATAGGAAGAAGTTTGTGTTTTCTGTGCTACCAGAGGTAGCATTATAACTATAATCGTACCTCCAATTACCTGGCCATGAAAAAGAAAAACAAATTTCTATTTGAGAATTTAAAACAATCTTCTTTTGTTATGTGCGCAGATTAATTGAAATAAATGAACAACTAGTTCAGTGGTTGAGCATGTGATTAAGAGTATTTTCGCTATCGATGTGCGTTCAATCATAAATATTCAAATATCTGTTTGTTAGAAGGGTCTTTATCTGGTACAGGTTTACCATTTTTTCTAACGCAAAATTGGTACTTGAGCAACGCAAATCAATACATGACAACACAAACCCTTACCTCCATATACAATACTGAGGATTTTACTCAGGTACCATAGACAAACCCATGTTAGGAACTCCAAAAAGGAAAAAAAAGTTGCATTTCTAAATCTCTTGATTATAGAAAAAATGAATCTCTGATTCATGTGAGAGTTATTCTTATCAAAGCAACAAAAGCCAGAGAAAGTGAGAAACATAATAATACCTGCCACCACATTGAAATAACGTCAATGAAGGCAATCACTTCGAGTGCAAATGTATTGAGAAATGCCCAAATAATGGTCAACGCTATATACATACACAAAAACAACCATTTGGGAGCAAAGTATCCTCCATCTTTATTAGTGCCCGTTGATAACAAAATTATACTCTGCATTGTTTGTGACCCTGCAAATGCCTTCTCAACCAATCAAAAGATAATTAAATCAGATTATAACCCATTTATTTTCCATCAGTAAAATTCATTTTATAAAAAAATAAAAGTACCTGTGTACCAATTCCAGCAATGAGACCTATGACTTCAAGCCAAGCACAGCACCAAGATGCCAAGGGACCCCATCTGGGGCCTGCTAAATGTGCCGCCCAGAAATAAAGAGAACCAGTTGTCTGTTTTGGTTTATACCATTTAAAGCTAAGGTTATAACACAATTCAATATGAAGGTTGACAACAGGTTCTCAAAACTAATACTCTACTCTGACCAACCAACAACATATGACTTACACGTCTTTCCCATCATCATCTACATGCATATAATATTTTGTCACATTTTTTTTATCTTACAATTCATGAAAACGTGACTTATATCCTAAAACGACTTCATTAGTAGGTCGAATTTCGGAATTTCAAGTGTTCAGTCATACCAAGTGTTTTTGGTAAAAAAAAAACTAGACGAAAATGAAGGCAGAGGTAGACCTCCTGATCTGATGAATCATTAGAAAAATAAAAGGGAAAAATGTGTGAGTGTGTGTGTGTGTGTGTGTGTGTGAGAGAGAGAGAGAGAGAGAGAGAGAGAGAGACAAACAGGGAAAGAGGAACAAATTTCGGCCATAGCAAAGCCAACGAACCAGGTGAAGAAAGAAACAACGACCCACCCCCAAACAAGGGTAGCTGGACCTGCATATTGAAGGCTCAATCCATACAGTGGAGTTATTCCTGTGAATAGTGTCATCGTTGAAAATGATATTGCCAGTGTTTTGAACAATGTCTGCACAACCCAACACAATACTTATGAAAATAATTCCAAAAAAAACTCAAATTTTAAATATAAGAAGAAGAGTCAATCTTTAGAACCCAACAAAAAAATACTTTTGAGAGAGGAAATTTGAACCAGGCCAAAAGAAAGAAGATACCATTTCTCTTCGAAGTTCTTGCTTGTAACCAAGCTCGTTGAGCCTTTTCTCCCCTGAATCCATTTCTTGGATCTGTCTTCTCTCCTCTGTTGTGACCATTGAATCTTCCTTCAACGATAGAAACACACACACACACACACACAGAGAGAGAGAGAGAGAGAGAGAGTTGAAGGAAAGTTTCTTTGGTTGTTGAAGACTTGAAGTAATGGAAGTGTCATAGAGGATGATGTAGGTCAAACGGTTGCAGTGTTTGACTTTAAATTGTTGTTTATTGGTTCCCTCCATAAAACAAAGTCATTGTTGCTTTCTTCTTATCTCTTTTACTCGTTCAAGGCGACATAGTAGAAAATTGGAGGAAGTGGCAACAAACAACGACCATTTAGAATTAACTATTCATTTATTTACCTATTTGTTGAATGTTTAATAATGGAACAATTTCTTGCTGTCAAAAAAATAATGGAACAATTTCTAAGCTTTCGATAAAAAATCTGCATCGGTGTGAACAGGATCCTTCCTTTCCGATATTTAAGACAAATAATTTTGACGTTATAAATTAAAAATTATTTTTCTAAGTTACTATCGGGTGGGCATGTTATCATATATGGTACGTTACGGCCCCAAATTAGTATTTAACTGTGAGAGCATTATAAATAATAAATACATTCAGTAACGAGACATTTAAGGCAGTCTGGTGACGCCGAACATTGTGCAACTGCATACTAATTATATGCGTCAAAACAAGGGATTTGGATCCTTAGCAATGGCTGAAGGATGTTAAATCTCACCCGTTTAGATTAATTGAAAATCAGTTTTATTTTTTCTTTTGATAGTTTGACATGATTTGTACCGTCCAGATCTGATCGGATGGTTCGACAGCGTCAAATTGTCGTGTTTGTCAGTAGACATCAACGACAGGCAATCTCTTTCCCAAAACAAGGGGTATTAGTCCATATATAGTACATGGACTTAAATTTAGGGATGTGAATTGGGCGGGACGGGGCCAACAACTTTCCTCATCTTCATCCCTACTTTAATATGTCAACTACATCTCCGTCACATTCCCCATTTACAAAGTTATGGGTCAAGGATGGAGAATCCTCACTAGGATTGGGTTATCCACTGGTGCCCCACAGGTTTTCCATCTTTCTTTAAACTTTGATATTTATGTGTAGAACTTCTCAACGATGGATTTAGGATGATGGACGTAAAGATGACGATAATAAATTAATGGTGACAAAAGAAACAATGAAGATAATTTATGAGGAAAAAATATATGAATTGTCCTATTAACGGTTAAAATAGCTAGTGTAGTGTGAGATTAACAAAAATAGTGTTAGGTTGTATTATGACATAGAGCTATTTTTTTAATGTAATACAATTTTTTTTTAAAATAATGTAAAAAATAAATGGGACGGGTAACGGAGTGGAGACTATTATATTCATCAATGCGCCATGCCCACGCAAGTTTATTTATGACCATACCCGCCCTCGTCTCCCATTTATCCACCAAAACCCCAACCTATTAAGGGCGGGTCTCTGTGGGTTCGGGGGACTCACAGATGATTTTGACATCCCTACTTAAATTAGTTTAAATTATAGGCTCATTTAAGAAAATAATTCATTTGTTAAAAATAAGGAAGAGAATGACAAAAAAAGTTCTAATTGCAAGAATGACCGATTTTTTTTACTATAAATTTTTTTTATAAAACTGAAATTTTTTTATGTACAGGTGTATTATGATATATAAAAATATGTCATGATATATATTTATATACTATTATATTTTTATATATCATTCGTGGTATACTATAGTATATTTTAATATATCATGAGTATATCGTAGTATATTTTTAGTATAATCATACATCATGAAGAAAAATCACTAGCTCTAACCTCTTCCAACATACAAATCTAAGGGTGTGCACGGGACGAGATGTGACGATTTTTGAGCATTTTTGTCCCGTCTCGATCAAGACGGAACAATTTTTTTTAAGTCTCATCTCGTCCCGTGTTGAGGGGAAATCCCGAGCGGGACGGGACGAATATCTTGGATAAAAAATTTAAAGGTTAAAAACTAAAATTAGTTTAATGTTCAAAATATAAAAATTAAAAAATTAAGGGTTAAAATTAAAAAAATTAGGGGAAATTAAAAAAAATGTTAGGTTATTTATGAAAAATTAGGACGAGACAAAAAGATTTTGTCCCATCCTGCCAAGAGTAAAAAACCCGTCCTGTCCCGCTCGGTTTAGGACGAGATGAGTTTTTCGGGACGGTTGCACACCTCTCCCAAATCCGTCTCCTCCTCTTCTTCATTTCTCTCGCTAGAATCTCAGAAATCCATAAATCAAACCACAAAATCATACAACAAATTGATGAGAAATTCACAAAATCAAGAAAATCAAAAATAAAAAACACAAAACCAGAAAAAAAAAAAAAAAACAGGCCACGAGACTAAAAAACAAACCACGAAGAGAGAGACCGCATAAGGGAGAGAAGCCGAAGGGAGAAGAAGACGTATGGAGAACAAGAAAGAAGAAAGAGGCAGAGAATAAAGAAACAGAGAAGACGAAAACGAATGGAGAGAAAAAGGAGGCAGGGATGAAGGGAGAAGACGAAGGGAGATGAAGGGAAAAAAAGAGAAATGAATATATCAGACATTTGTGCAAATAAAAATTTTTGGGGCATTTTCTAAAACAGTAAAAAATGGCTCATAAACCTAATTTTCCCTGGATTATATCATGTGAGGTCCACGTGATATGATCCAAAGCCAACCCCCTGTATGGTACATTTATTAACGGCAATCACACCATAAGGCTTAAAATCCAGTAAAAGTTATAATCACATAGACTTAATGAGTGATCCAACATGTTAACCACATCTTGTACGGATGGCGGAGGCTCGCTTATACAGAACTTGCGATTGCCGCTGAGAAGTCGATTCCATGCTGGAAACTTAGTCCAGTATAGAGAGACGATGGTTACTTCACTTTCTGTATGAATGAAACCAGAAATTTCATTATTATAATATGAGTAGGTAGACTTTCAGGACTTCAACGATATCGATATCGTTAACAATACTTAAGTTGACATAGATAATCAAATAGTTAACTATATACTGATATAGTAAAGGAGATTCTTGTTATTTTATTTGAATGTAGTTTCCTAACACATCATTTATCCCCCCCCCCCCCCCCCCCCCCCCC